>BQNB010042945.1:0-45812 GCA_026074375.1 Tanacetum coccineum | reverse complement strand
ATATTTTGAAGATTACTATTCTGACTACCAATACGTCATATCCATCAAGGAAGATATGGTGTATCCGTGCCTGCACTCACCAAAGACCACAAAGGAAACAAGCTCAATACGCCGTATCCAGAGAAGACCAATATGTCGTATTGGATATATAGTATGTGAATATTCTGGAAGTTATCAAACATGGTCCCTACTCCAAGAAACTCCAATACGCCATATCCAATCCCTTGGATACGCCGTATCGAATCGACTTTCTGACCCTATAAATACAAAACTCAAAAATGACTTTTAAGTGTGCTAAATCATATTGTCGATACCTAAACCATAAAAGTAAATTTTTAGAGGAGAAAATGAGCAGAAGAGGTCGTGCAATGCATTCTAATCCAAAGAAGACAACGTGTAATTTCTTATACTTTTGTAATTGTTTAGTTTTTGGTATCATTCGTTAACTCGGTTAGTTTACCTTGGCTTAAACAATTACTCTTGTATTAATTATGATTTTTGAAGGCTAATACCTTTAGGTATTAGCCATTATTATAAAGATCTGAATCTTTGGTTTTGTTTATATCTCGATTGCTTAATTTATCGTTGTATGCTTGTTTATGTTTATCAATTCATACTTGTTTACGTGCTTTTGTATGCGACCTATCATTCAACTGGATCTAGTGATACGGACCAAGTAATCTAGATGACGGGATACCTCTCCATATAGTAATTTATACATCTAGAATCTTAGGATCACAAATATTATCCATCTAAAATCGTGCTAAGGATACGCTTCTGGCTTAACTAGTTAACGAAAATTGCCTTTGGTTTATTGAACATGTTGACTAGTAGGTGAATCTAGATAATTCAATAAATAATGTTTAGATTCCATTAGATAGTTCGACAAGTAGACTACTAGTGTATAAATTACCATTAAGTAGTAAGTGGGTAAAGTCTCTTTGAGTTAGGGTTTAACAAGATCACCATTGCTTTAATCCCTAAGATAGATTATAATCAGGTAATAAGGATGCTTTATGTGGATGCTTTAATTGTCACAAAATTAATGTGTCTAGGTCTTTGGATGGATTCCCGCCTAAGTCTAAGAATGATATGCCTCTTCGAGATAAGTAATCATTGCACTGAATAAACAAACCAACTTCTAATTGGATTAATGATGGCTAATATAGTTTTCTATCATAAGGCTTGACCGCTCTTTTATCGTCTATTAATTTGCTTGTGTGGGTTAAAGTGTCTTGAATTGATTGTAATCACCAACCAAACTCATGCCAGTCTCTCAGGCTGAAAACCCCCTTTACCTGTTAGAATTAGGATTAGAACTAACATAGGATTAGCATAGGTTTGACTAATATTAGAATTAAATTAGATTAGATTAACCAAAATATAAATAAATTGAGAGATTTAACCTCGCTATAAGTGTTTGACACCCTACTTACCATGAATCTACCACCGACCGGGTACACTGCCCGTTAAAGTATTGTTTTTGGTAAGTCGGCAAAATCTAAATTTAAAACTTGAACTATCATAAATAAACACCACACAATAACACATTAATCTCCTAAGACTCAAACAGATAATCATTAATTTTTAGGTCTTGCGGGTTATAATCGAAGATTCATTGAAGGATTTTCAAAGATCGCCAAATCAATGACCAAGCTAACCCAAAAGAAGGTCAAGTTTGATTGGGGTGACAAACAAGAAGCTTCTTTTCAGTTATTGAAGAAGAAACTGTGTAGCCCACCTATCTTGGCTTTACCTAAAGGAGCTGAGAACTTTATAGTTTATTGCAATGCTTCGCATAAAAGATTAGGTGTTGTGTTGATGCATAACGAGAAGGTGATTGCTTATGCATCGCGTCAATTGAAAATTCATGAGAAGAATTACACAACTAATGATTTGGAATTAGGAGCATGATGACATCAAATAATGTCTTTTTTATAGCATCATTTATCCCATGTATTTAACCCATTTTATATAATTATTGCAAAGAATTGTTACTTAATCATTTATATTAGAGAATTGCAGTAATTATGGAGTACTTGGTGAATATTAGCAAAAAGCGCACATTCTAGAGCTTAAATGAAGATATTTTGAAGATTTACTATTCTGACTACCAATACGCCGTATCCATCAAGGAAGATACGGCGTATCCGTGCCTACACTCACCAAAGACCACAAAGGAAAGAAGATCAATACGTCGTATCCAAAAGATGTCAATACGCCGTATTGAAGATATAGTATGTGAATATTCTGGAAGATATCAAACGTGGTCCCTACTCCAAGAAACCCCCAATACGCCGTATCCAATCCCTTAGATACGTCGTATCAAACCGACTTCCAGACCCTATAAATAAAAAACTCAAAAACGAGTTTTAAGTGTGCTAAATCATATTCTCGATACCTAAACCACAAAAGTCGATTTTCAAAGGAGAATAAGAGCAGAAGAGGTCTTACAACACATTCCAATCCATAGAAGACAACGTGTAATTTCTTATACTTTTGTAATTGTTTAGTTTTTGGTATCATTCATTAACTCAGTTAGTTTACCTTCGCTAAAACAATTACTCTTGTATTAATTATGATGTTTGAAGGCTAATACCTTCGGGTATTATCTATTATTATGAAGATTTGAATGTTTGGTTTTGTTTATATCTCGATTGCTTAATTTATCGTTGCATGCTTGTTTATGTTTATCAATTAATACTTTTTTACATGCTTTTGTATGCGACTTATCATTCAACTGGGTCTAGTAACACGGACCAAGTAATCTAGATGCTGGGATAGCTCTCCATATAGTGATTTATATATCTAGAGTAATAGGATTACAAATATTATCCAGCTAAATATGTGTCTAGGATACGCTTTGGGCTTAACTAGTTAATTGGATATTGCCTTTAGTTTATTGAACATGTTGACTAGTAGGTGAATCTAGATAATTCAACAAGTAATGTTCTGATTCTATTGGATAGTTGGACAAGTAGACTACTATAGTATAAATTGCCTTTAAGCAGTAAGTCAGTAAAGTCTCTATGAGCTAGGGTTTAACAAGATCACCATTGTTGTAATCCCTAAGATGGATTATAATCAGGTAATAAGGATACTTTATGCGGATGCTTTAATTATGATAGAATAATGTATCTAGGTATTAGAATGAAGTCCCGCCTAAGTCTAAGAATGATATGCCTCTTCGAGATAAGTAATCATTGCACTGAATAACAAACCAACTTCTAATCGTATTAATGATGGCTAATACGGTTTTCTATCATAAGGCTCGACCGCTCTTTTATCTTTTGTTAATTTTCTTGCGTGGGTTAAAGTGTCTTGAATTGATTGTAGTCACCAAACAAACCCGTGCCAGTCTCTCAGGCTGAAACCCCCCTTTTACCTGTTAGAATTAGGATTAGAACTAATATAGGATTAGCATAGGTTTGACTTAGATTAGAATTAACATAGATTAGATAACCAAAATATAAATAAATTGAGAGATTTAACCTCGCATCAAGTGTTCGACACCTTACTTACCACAAATCTACCACCGACCAGGTACACTGCCCGTTAAAGTGTTATTTTTGGTTAAGTCGGCAAAGTATAAATATAAAACTTGAACTATCATAAATAAACACCACACAACGACACATCCGGTGTCCTCATTAAATGCTACCACCCACTACTATTACAATCCCTTCTGTTTTGGCTACAATTTAGCCGTTATATTGTTATGCCCTTTTGCAGGCATGTCGTAGGAATTGAAAGGAATTTTTAAGAAGGGACAGTGTTTATGGGAGTGAGCATTAAATGCTTAGCGGGATTGTTTGAGCGTAGTGAGACCCATGACTGTTGGATGACAGTTAGATAAGGAATATTTGTTCCTTATTTAATGTGTTCAGTTACCAACCTAGGATATTTAAGTAACTAAAGACTTAGAGCATTTAGTTACATCATTTAATGTGTCCCTCAGTGTCCTGGGAGTCATATTTTTTTATCAGGAAGAGGAGAATATTTACACCATACTGAACATGATTGATCAGGAATACTGATCAATCAATGTTAAGCATGCCTAACTCTGCTTTTAGTCTTATGAAAGTAGGTTCATCCATGGGCTTTATGAATATTTTAGCTAGCTGATACTTAGTAGGGATGAAGTGTAATTCAATATCTTCTTTTAGGATGTGGTCCCTGATGAAATTATATCTTATATAAATGTGTTTGGTTCTTGAATGAAGGACTGGATTGTTGGATATGGCAATGGCACTGGTGTTGTCATAAAAGATAGGTACCATCTTATAGTGAATATCATAGTCACTGAGTTGACTCTTCATTCACATGATATTTGTACAACACCCAGCAACAGCAACATATTCAGCCTCAACTGAGGACATAGTCAGTGACTGCTATTTCTTAGCACTCCAATAAACCAATTTGCCTCTAAGCAATTGACAGGCACCTAAGGTGCTTTTTCTGTCCATATTGCAACCAACATAGTTTGGTTCTGAGTATCCTTTAAGATTAAATCCTAAGCATTTTGGATACTATAGACCAAGAGATGGAGTACATTTTAGGTACCTGAAGATCCTTTTTACAGCAATGAGATGTGATTCTTTTGGATTAGCCTGATATCTTGCACATAGACATGTTAAGAATTCGATATCAGGCCTGCTTGCAGTTAGATACATGAGGCACCCAATCATTCCTCTGTATAAGGTCTCATTGACTGGTTTACCAGCAAGGTCAGGACCTAGGTTATTTGGAGGAACCATGAGTTTCTTTACTAAAGCACTATTAGAAATCTCATATTTCTTCACTGAGTCCCTGGTGTGTATTTTTATTGACAAATGGATATTCCTTTGTCATTCTGCTTGATTTATAATCCAAGAAAGTAAGAGAGTTCTCCCATCATACTCATTTCAAATTTCTTTGTTATCAGTTTTTCAAACTATTTACAAAGTTTATAATTTGTAAAGCCAGATATGATGTCATCTACATATACTTGGACAAGGAGAACTTCTCCTTTAGATCTACAGATAAACAAGGTGTTATCTATTCTTCCTCTGACAAAATTATTTTGAATAAGGAAGGTAGATAGAGTTTCATACCATGCCATGGGTGCTTGTTTTAGTCTATAAAGGGCTTTGTCAAGCTTGCATACATAGTCAGGGAACTCACTACTTTCAAAGCCAGGAGGTTGTTTCACATAGACTTATTCTTTTAGTTTTCCATTTAGGAAGACACTTTTGACACCCATTTGAAAAACTATGAAGTTCATGTATGTAGCAAAGGCAAGGAATATCCTGATGGCTTCCATATTTGCCACTGGTGCAAAGGTTTCATCATAGTAAATTCCTTCTTCCTGACTAAAACCTTGAGCAACCAGTTTTTCTTTATTCCTGAAAATAGTTCCAACTTCATCCTTCTTTTTCTTGAACACCTATTTGGAGCCAATGGTTATCTTTCCATAAGGAAGTGGAACAATAGTCCAAACTTTGTTTCTGTGGAACTCGTTCAGCTCTTCTTGCACTGCATTAACCCATACTGGGTGTTTTAGCGCCTTAGATACCTTTTTAGGTTCTATCTCAAAGAGAAAGTCAGTAAATAGACATTCACTAGCTGGGGCAGCTGTCAGTTTGGCAGCCATACTTCTTGTAAGCATGCCTTCGCTAGGATCACCAATGATGTTTACAAGTTTAATGTGTTGATCTCTTGACCATCTATCTTGAGCCATAGGATATGATCTTATTGATGCATGATAGGTATTTTAAGACTGAGGCACTTCAAGGACTAAAGGTCCAGTATAAGGTACTGCGGTTTTAGTATTGTTTCTTGAAGTTTCTTTAGTGGGTTGACAGTTGATTAGTTCATTCTAAACTTCTTGTTCTTGAGTCTCTTTAGTGTATGTTAGGTTAGGAGGACCTTTAACATCCTCAGTGTGAGGTGTGTTTTGTTTATTTAGGGACCTGATTGTCTTGTGTGAGTTTAGTAAGTGAACGACCATGAGGAATGATGTAGTATGAAATATCAGAATTTGATTGATATTTTCTAGATGGATCATCTTCCTAAAGAAATTCATCAGGAGGATATATAGATGAATCATCAATTCCAATTTCATCTACTAAGGTATTTGTGAATCTGATGGCTTCCATACTTTCATAAAATGTAACATGATAAGTCTCCTCTATTTGTTGTCTTCTTGTGTTAAAGACTCTGAAAGCTTTAGAGACAAATGAGTATCCTAAGAAATATTCATCATCAGCCTTTGCATCAAATTTGCCTAGATGATCCTTGTGATTATGAATGAACACAGGACATCCAAACACATGAAAGTAGATGATGTTAGGGATCCTTGTTGGGATTAAAAGACTTCATGATGATCTTGAAGTTACTGCTGCTAAGGTTTGTGTTACTACTGCTAGCATAAAGTTAGTGCTATTCATTAACTCTAAGGAAAAATATGCTAAGTAGTTAGTACTGCTAGTGTAACTTAGTACTGCTATTGTATATTAGTACTGCTAGTTACTACTACAAGTATATGTTAGTTCTACTAGAGTAAAGTTAGTACGGGTGATGAAGATTGAAGAAAATATTCTAAGTAGTTAATGCTGCTTGTACACAGTTAATGCTGCTGGTGTATAAGTTACTACTGTCAGTGTTCAGAGTTAATGCTGCTATTACAAAGTTACAACTGCTAAAAAGATTAAGACTGCTAGAAGATTTTCTACTATCAGAGAAAGGATAAAGACTGCTCAGAGAAAAGATAAAGATTGATTGGAGATCAAGATTACTTAGTTGATAAGGATTGTTATTTATAGAATAGATCTTTGAGAATATTCTAAGTTTTAGGAATATATTGTAAATCGATTAGGACTCCTTGGTGTTAAAAGGAGGTTCTAGGGCATCGAGTTTGATATCTAGAAATCTTTTGTTTTTTGTTATAGCTTTAAGGTTTTGTAACCCTAATACTGGTTAGAGTATTCGTATTAATATATTGAAGCTTTGTTTGTTAATATGTGTGTTCATTAGAATTACTATTCTATTGCATATTCTTCTTATTGATCAAAGATTAGATTCCGCATAATCTTTGATATATTTTACAAAGTTTCTATCATAGTTGTGTAGGATTTATCTTGCATAACTAAACCTTACACAAGCTAAGGAATTCAAGATCCATTCAAGTGGGATCAATAAGTGGTATCAGAGCTTGTTGCTTTGAGAAACTTTGCTAAGAAGACATGGATCAAGACTCAGCACATATGGTGGCTGCATCAAAAGTGCCTATGCTCAAACCAGGTGAGTATGAGCTTTGGAGGATGAGGATGGAACAGTACATCCAGATGATTGATTATTCTCTATGGGAAGTCATAGAGAATGGTAATGCACCTCCAATAACAAAAGTTATTGAAGGTGTTGAGACTATAATTGCTCTTGCAACTGCTGAAGAAAAGGCACAAAGGAGGTTAGAGTTGAAGGCAAGAAGCACTTTATTGATGGGCATCTATAATGAACATCAATTGAAGTTTAACTCCATCAAAGATGCCAACTCATTGCTATAGGTTGTTGAGAAGAGGTTTGGAGGGAATGCTGCTACTAAAAAGACTCAGAGGAATCTTTTAAAGCAGCAGTATGAAAATTTTACTGCATCTAGCTCAGAGGTGTTAGATCAAACCTTTGATAGGCTTCAAAAGCTTATCAGTCAGTTGGAGATTCATGGTGAAAGTATCTCACAAGAAGATGTGAATCAGAAGTTCTTAAGAAGTCTGTCACCAGAATGGAACACACATACCATTGTGTGGAGGAACAAGCCTGGGATAGATATATTAAGCTTAAATGACCTTTACAACAACCTAAAGATCTATGAACCATAGGGCAAAGGGACATCAAGCTCAAGTTCAAACACACAAAACATAGCCTTTATGTCCTCATACAGCACCAGCAGTACAAATGGAGCAGTTAATACTGCTCATGGTGCTACAACTGCTAGTAATCAAGCTACTGCTATTAACTTAACAACAATTAACAACTTGAGTGATGCTGTCATCTGTGCTTTCTTTGCAAGTCAACCAAACAGTCCACAACTTGACAATGAGGACTTGCAACAAATTCATCCTGATGATTTATAAGAGATGGATTTAAGGTGGCAGATGGCTATGCTAACAATAAGGGCAAGGAGATTCTTGAAGAACACTAGAAGGAAGTTTTCTGTGAATGGTACTGAAACCATTGGGTTTGATAAGTCCAAGGTGGAGTGTTACAACTGCTATAAAAGGGGACACTTTTCAAGGGAGTGCAGGGCTCCAAGGAACCAAGAAAACAGGAATAGGGAGAACACAAAAAGTGTGCCAGTGGAGACAACTACTTCTAATGCTTTGATCTCATGTGATGGTCTTGGTGATTATGATTAGAGTGATCAAGCAGAAGAAAGTCCAACTAACTTTGCACTTATGGCTTACTCTTCTACAAGTTCTAACTCTGAGGTATCTACTGATTCAAACTATTCATCATCTTGTTTGGAAAATGTTAAAGTTCTTAAAGAACAAAATGAACAACTGTTAAAAGATTTAAGGACATCTAAGATAAATACTATTACTTATAAAACAGGTTTAGAGTCTGTAGAAGCAAGACTTCTAGTGTATAAGAAAAATGAGTCTATTTATGAGGAAGATATTAAGGTCTAAAAATGTGAGATTCATTTAAGAGAAGTAGCCATTACAGAGCTTAGGAGGAAGTTGGAACTGGCTCAAAAACAAAAAGATGAAATTCAGCTAACATATAACGACCCGTAATTTTCATCAATGTAATTATCTATATATTAAATTAGATGCACTGTAATATCCATCTATTATATATATACCACCTTTTTACAAGGAAATTTTTGCTTTATCTCATTATGCAACGTAACTTGCATCTCTAAAGTAAACGAGCTCACGAAACCTCTACCAATGCCATCTATATCTATGTTAATATCATGTAAACATCCTAATATGTCAAGTCTATATCTTAATATCATTTTTACCAAGTACATTATCCATTTAACATACCATTTACAACGTTATATCAAAACAGACTTTACCCGTTAACATTTATCTCAAAACCCTAATTATATGTAATGTATACATATAAAATGAATGTGAAAACCTTCAAGCATGTGTACAAGTGTACAATTCACAATATTTGAAATATAATTTCCCTCCAAGTCAATGTATAACTCATTTAAGCTCAATGTACAAGTCAATAATGTAAGAAAACCAAACTAGGTTATTTTACCTCCTAAATCACTTTAGTTTCTTACCACCACTCTAGCACAAGGTACAAGCACTTAATACATGACTTCTAAACCCTAAAACTAAACCCTAAGTCATCTTAAAACCCTAATCTAAAACCCTAAACCCTAAACGAATCCCTTAAACAACCCTATTTTTACTTATTTAAACCTAAAACAAACCCTAAAAAACCTATAACACTTATCCTAAACCTTTAAACCTTATCCTAAACCCTAATTCCTAACACTAAACCATAATCCTAAACTTAAATACCCTAATCCTTAAAACCCCTAATGCACGTTTTAAAGAACTAAAAAACCCTAACCAAACCCTTTAACCACTTGTCACCCTTTTGTCTTTCCATTTTGACCTATTTTAAACCTAAGTGCACCCATAACACAATCAAGAACCTATATGAATACCTTACTACCACACCATGCATATTACTCCAAGCACCTCCCATCACCTCTTTGTAAAGCTTACTTGCACTCAAAAAGATTCTTTTCCCCCTTTGTAAACCGTAACCACCTCACACCCGTTAAACCATTCAAAGCTACACTCCTAGATCTCCATACTCATCACCTAGCATCCCTTAGTCATCTCCCTATAGCCCTTGACCCTTAACCACCAAGAAAACTTGGGCACCAAGTTAGTTTCACTTTTTTATAAGCCGAAACATATACACCCTTTCATTTCATCCTTCAAACTCAAACACACACACGCAAATGGAGTTCTAGCCATTCCCAAGCAGTAGTAGAAGATCAATAGAATCCCCAAGATCAGAATAGAAGCCAAGAAATTAAGAGAAAGAAGCATTGAAGTCGTTTCTAGGCGTACAAACCCAAAAACCCTCATTCGACCCATTTTAGCTCAAGTAAGCTTAAAATCTTGTTCAATAAGCTCATAATCTATTTTAGAATTTTATAATACTCTTATGATCATATATAAACTCTTGTTTGAAGCCTTGAATCCTCAAACCCATATGTTTTTGACTAAAACCCTAAAAATGACCCGTTTTGATTTTCTAGCTAACGAATTCTTTTTCAAAACTTTTATTACGTTAGAACATCTTATTTTAGCTTATTCTAATAAGCTATAACCTACAAATATCATTTGGAACCCTAAAATAAACTTGCATGGCTTTTTGGACTTGATTTGCAAATGTTTTCATGCATAGGGGTATATATCATAACTTTATGAAATTTATAACTAGAGGGGCTGAAAATGTCATTATTCTAAAGTTATAACTATAAGGACCTATCTTTCCAAGTTCTAAAGTTAAAGGTTTAAATTATATATACTTATTATATAAAGGACTAAACTTGTAAAAGTTTATAAATCAAGGGTATATATTGCTATTTTTGCAAACTTAAAAATATAAGATATAATATTTTTATATAAATTATAAAAATATATATTAATATTATAAAACCCAATTTTATTAAAACCCAACACATTAATCGTTATTAATCATCGATCGACGCATTATAAAACAATTACGTTATATAATTAACGTAACTTATCATCGACTAGCTTTCGAAGAAACTTAAAATCTTACCGTATCACGTTACTAGGGAATTTCACGTGAGGGGTTCCATTTGGGTATTTGTTTTTATGAGTTTGCTGGGTTTACGATTTAAAGTGCTCTGACTCCTCAAACGATACTACATGGCCTCTGGATTATGATAGCCCGAACAGTGATACAATATTTCTATAAATTAATAAATCAAAGTAATACGTTAAACTTTATGATGTTTTGAAACATAAACCATCACACTAAGACTTGACATATTACTCCAGGTTGGCGGAGTAAGCTTTTACTTTACTTTGGTATACTTTTGCCATCAATCAGATTTCCCCTGTTAAGGTGAGTTCATAGCCTCGCATTTTAAATCTTCTAATGTTTTCATAAACCCGCAAGGGGGATACATGCTATAAACCATGAATACGAGTGTTTTTCTAACCGTATGCTATCCTGTTATATTATTGTCTAAGTCCTTACTTTTTCCATTAAGACCCTACTATCACGAACAGTTAATTACTTTTCGGAGTAAGCGCAAATGCTGTGAATAGATCTATTTGGGACTGAACTCCCCGTTGGTGTATCTATACTTTCTGGTAACCAAACACACTTTATTTGAATCACTACGCGGGTGTTTGGCAAAGGCACCCATTGAGGCAACTTCTTGTGATTATTGATTATCTCAAGGTCTCGGTGTCATGAGCTTTAGGGGCATAATACGTTTTCATAATAATTATATATTGCAATTATTACACTTTTATAGGTGTATAAACGTAAACCACTATTGACTTGTATTCAAAACTGCTTTAACATAAACTTATGGAATTTTGACTAACTTTGTGTTGATCTTTTTATAATGTTTAATACTACAGGTAATTGAGAAATCCATGGCACGAAGTAGGTAACGGACTTGAGATGGCTAAATGTTATCATCAACTTTATGTTTTCATGTAGATTTTAGGACCTCTGTTTGTAAAAACTCTGATGAAATAATGAATGATAACTTATCTTTTAAAAACGTCTCTTTTGAGTCGTTATCTATGATTATGACTTTTGTACTATGAAATAATACCCCAGATTAGCTTCTGCTGCTATATGTCAAAAATGGGGGTATTATAGATTGGTATCAAGAGCCACAGTTATAGAGAACAAGGTTGAAACCTTAACTATAACTACTTTTCTTTTTCCATCCAAGAAAGTCCTCTGTGCCACTACATCTCCCGAATAGTATGTAAAGTACATAACTATTATACTATTATATAAATAACTTATGTTATCTACTACTGGGTTGTTAGCAGAGTGATGTCTTCTCCCAGCCACCTTACTTCCGATATTGAGGATGCTTTTTCTTCCAACTTTCCTGACTATATCCCGGCTTCCCCGGACTATGTCTTAGCTTTACCGGGAAAAACTTATTCTAGCTCTTCGAATAACTCATTTGGTTTAGTTCCGATAGCTTCACCAACTCTTTCACTTTTTTATGATGACCCCTATATGAAGGTCATGCATGCATATTATGCTAAAGAATTACCTATTCCACCACCAACTATTGTGCCTCCATCTTCAATGCTATCTCTAATGTTTAATCCTCAAGAATTCTTTCTTCCTGAGGAATTATTGCCACTTAAGAAATGAGGCCGAGACCGATCATCCTCCTTTACTTCTGACCTACCTCAAACATTTTTTAATTGGAGGGGAAAGCTCTCGTAAGACAAGGTATGGAATGACACGTGGTGCAAATTGATGAAAATTTTGAATCATCTAGATGAACTCTCTACATCGAACGCATTGAGCACCATTGAAGATGAAATATTGAAGGTCATCAGGAAAAGGTTCCGGAGTATTCATACAACAAGATTTGACAATCTGGAAGACTAAACTTTCGAGAGTCTCATTCTCCAAATTGCTAAATTCAAAGGAAGCAATGGGAAAATAACAGTATTATGATTTCTCTGGCTCGCTTTAGGATTGCTAATCTAGAACAAATCATCGAAGATATCCAGGTTCGTCACTAAGCAGATAAGGAAAGTCTTCTGAATGCAATATTAAACCACTAAGAACAACCTAGAAGGCCATCTGGGATACTTATTTAGATTACGTGTTATAGCTTTGGTTAGGAAATAGCTCGGGATGTGTGGTATAAATAATAACACTTGTCAAATTTTGACTATGTATAGTACAAAGGCAAGTCGTTCATGATATAATATAATGGTGATCCCATTTTATATTCATCATGTGTCCTATATTACATCTCCGTCTTCATCATTATGAATCATACCGTGACTTCTAATAAATCAGATGCTTGTTAGAATCCATATCAAATAAGTATCTATGATTTTAATATCACTATTGTTTAAAAATGCTTAAAGTTCAAAAATAAGCATTTCATTTTAAGACTTGTGATATCATTCTTTATACATGTTGTCTTATGTTGATAGAATGCCTCCCAAAAGGACATCAACATCCGAAGCACCAGCCATGACTCAAGCTGCCATCAGGAAACTAGTTGCTGACAGTGTTACCGCAGCTCTGGAAGCACAAACCGCTAACATGACAAATACTGATAATACCACCAGACCAAGAGAATCTCATGTAGCAGGAAAATGTAGATACAAAGAGTTCATGATCTGCAAACCTATCAACTTCAAAGGTTCAGAAGGAGCTGTTGGTCTTATCCGTTGGTTTGAGCGAACTGAATTAGTGTTCTTTTTTTCCCTGTGACAAACTGTGTCAAAAGACTGAAGGTGTAAATTTGACTACTGGTACTTTAACTGAAGGAAGCTTATCCTGGGAATTTATTTTGCCCACTTATTGGGTTAGAGAGCTACAAGATTACCTGGGTTAAATTCAAGAAGCTTTTGATAAAGAAGTACTGTCCCCGAACTGAGGTCCAAAAGATGGAAGACGAATTTTACCATCTGATTGTGAAGGGGAATGATCTCAAGACATTATGTTGATTAAGATTCTAGGATTGGCAACTTATGTCCCACTCACGGTTCCAGATTCTAAGAAAAATGATGGAAAGTTTTACATCGGGGGGGGGATTGCCTCGAAGTATTAAAGGGAATGTTACAGCCTCTAAACCTCAAAATCTAGAGGAAGCCATTAACATAGCCCAGAGGCTAATGGATCAGATAACAAAGCACACCCCGATGCAAGTATCAAGTGATCACAAATGAAAGTTTAACGACAGAAGACTTTCAACAACAACAACTACCACAACGATAATAACAACAACTACCGTAACACCAACACCAACAATCGCTACAATAATCACCAACCATAATAGAATAGAAGACAGGAAACCTTCAGGTCTTATGCTGTCACTCCAACTGAAAACAATAGGTATATTGAAAACCGTCCCTTGTGTAAGAAATGCACTCTGCATCACACAGGACCTTGCACTGTTAAGTGTAATACTTGCAACAAGGTGGGCCATCTGACAAAGAACTGCAGAAAACAAAGGGCCAAAACCACTGGAAAGTAAATCTGCTACAGTGATCGTTAGTTACTTGTCGATGCCTGTGGAAAAAAAAAGGGCTTTTTATGCAAATCAGTGCGAAAGGACCCAAAAATAAATGACCAGGGAAGTAGCCTAATGTTAAGGGAAAGGATTGCTCCACCAAGGACCAGAAGTAGTCACATGTATGTTCCTTATAACCAAAAACATTCTGATCTAGAGTATTATTTAATTCTAGAGACCGAATAAAAGCTTCGTTATCCATATCACTTGCCTCTAAGACTAAAATTATTCACCTTACAATTAGATACCTTTTACAATTATCGAAATGGCTGACGAAAATCTTGTAAGCTCAAACACCGTTATTAAGGGTGCAAATTGACTTTGTTTATAACCAACCATTTCTAAATTGATCTATATGTCGATCATAACTCGATAGTTTTGTGTCGTCTTTGATATGGATTTGGCCCAATCCTTATTCTTTTACTTTTCTCTCACCCTAGTTACCCCTTTTTTTATTCAAGTATCATGGCTCGAATTATCTGTGATGAGAAAACTCGTCCACATCCCAGTCGTAAGGTTGAAACTTTGATCATCAGGGGTGACAAGTATAAAACCCGAATAAGTATCTCATTTCAATGTATAAAAATGTAAGATATATATCCCGAGGGTTGTCAAGTTTTCGTATAATCCAAGTAATGGAAAAAGAAGTCAGACGAGAAAAAGACTAGAAGATATCCCAGTAGTCAGAGAATTCCCAAATTTTTTTCCTGAAGATCTACCTGGCCTTCCTCCCGTTCGCCAAGTAAAATTCTAAATCAATTTAATTCCAGGAATATCACCTGTATCTCAAGCACCCTATAGATTAGCTCCTTCAGAAATGCAGGAACGATCTAACCAACTTCAAGAGTTATCAGATCGAGGTTTTATCCGACCAAGTACTTTGCCTTGGGGAGCTCATGTCTTATTTGTTAAAAAGAAAGACGGATCTTTCAGAATATGTATCGATTACTGGGAGTTGAATAAACTTCCCGTAAAGAATCGTTACCTATTACCCAGGATTGATGACTTAATTGACCAACTTCAAGGTTTGAGTGTCTACTCGAAGATTGACTTAAGATCAGGCTTATCTCAAACTGAGATGTAAGGGGATGTGATATTCCCAAGACTGCTTTCAGAACAAGATACGGACATTATGAATTTCAAGTGATGCCATTTGGTTTAACTAATACACCTGCTGTATTCATGGATCTCATGAACCGTGTGTGTAAACCATACTTGGATAAATTTGTAATAGTGTTCATCGATGATATTCTCATCTACTCTCGTAACAAAGAAGAGCACACAAATCATCTGAGAATAATCCTAGAATTACTCAAGAAAGAGAAGTTGTATGCCAAGTTCTCCAAGTGTGATTTTTGGATTCGTATCGTGTAATTTCTTGGACACTTAATTGATAGTCAAGGACTTCATGTTGACCCCGCCAAGATTGAATCAGTTAAGAATTGGGCATATCCTACTACACCCACAGAAATACGTCAATTCTTAGGACTTGCCGGTTATTATTGGAGATTTATCAAAGATTTCTCAAAGATTGCAAAGTCTTTGACTGAATTAACCCAGAAAAACAAGAAGTATATCTGGGGAGAAAACCAAGAGTCAGCCTTCCAACTGCTAAAACAGAAGCTATGTGAAGCTCTAATCTTAGCATTACCAGAAGGAAGGAAAATGATGATTGTTGTTATTTATGTGATGCATCCCATCAAAGGTTCTGGAGCGGTGTTAATGCAAAGAGAGAAGGTTATTGCATATGCATCCCGACAACTTAAGCCTACTAATGAAAGATAAACTTTACCACTCTGATGATTCGAATAGGAGCAGTAGTGTTCGCTACTTAAAATTTGAAAGAAACTATATCTATGGGCACCAAAATGTACTGTGTTGTCTCTAATCATAAAAAGTCTTCAACATATCCTTTGTTCAGAAAAGAGTTTAAAATGAGACAACGCAGTTGGCTAGAATTGCTTGAAGTTTTACGATTGTGAAAAGCTCAGCCTACCATCTGGATAGTCAAATGTCGTAGCAGATGCATTAAGCCGGGAAGAACAACTCAAAACCCACTATGAGTTAGATCATTAGTTATGACCATTCATCTAAAATTACCATCACAAATCCTGCAAGCCCAAAATGAAGCACTCAAGGAAGAAAACATCAAGGCTGAAAACTTATGAGGAATGGACAAAGCATTTAAAATATGTCCTAATGGAACTCTTTGTATTAAAAACCAAAGCTGGTTACCACTTTTTGGTAATCTAAGAGACTTAATCATGCATGAGTCCCATAAATCAAAGTATCCCATTCACCCAGGTTCTGACAAGATGTATTAGGATCTAAAGAAACTTTATTGGTGGCCTAATATGAAGGAAATCATCACTGAATATGTGGGTAAATGTTTGACATGTTCTAGAGTTAAGGAAGAATGTCAGAAGCCATCCTGTTTCTCTTATGGTTTAACGGAGATTCCTATATGGAAGTAGGAAAGAATAATAATGGATTTCATCACAAAACTACCCAAAACATCAAACAGACATGACACAATCTGGGTCATTGTCAATTGCCTTACCAAATCCGCACATTTCATCCCTACCCGAGAAACAGATACTATGGAAACCCTTACAAGGTTATACATCAAGGAAATAGTCTCCCGACATGGAGTGCCAATATCTATCATCTCGGATCGTGACAGTCATTTCACATCCAGATTCTGGCAATCATTACAGAGTGCTTTAGGTATTCAATTAGACATGAGTACGACTTATCATCCTGAAACCGATGGACAAAGTTGAAAGAAAATCCAAACACTTGAAGACATGCTTTGAGCCTGTGTTATAGATTTTGGAAAAGGAAGGGAAAAACACTTACCATTAGTAGAATTTTCCTATAATAATAGTTACCATGCCAGTATTAAGGCAACACCATTTGAGGCCACTTTATGGTTTTGCCTGAAAGTGCAGATCACCTATTTGCTATGGCAAAGTTTTGGTTGTTTAACATTACAGGACAATAATATAACCATGAAACCATCGAGGAAATAGTACAAATTCGTAAACGCTTCAAGAGAAGAGATCGGCAAAGAGTTATGACAAATGTATGGCAGAGAAGCCTTTAGAATTTCAAGTTAGAGATCGTGTTATGTTAAAAGTGTAACCTTGTAAAGGTGTCATCCGATTCGGAAAACGAGGAAAGCTTAACCCTCACTACATTGGACCTTTCAAAATCCTTGAACGGATTGACCCAATGGCATATAAACTTGAGCTTCCTGAAGAGCTCCGTAATGTCCACAGTACTTTTCACGTTTCTAATCTAAAGAAATTCTTATCTAACGAATCCCTTGTCATTCCAATGAAAGAGCTTCGGCTTGATGACAAACTCAACTTTCTGGAAGAACCAGTGGAGATCATGGATCGAGAAGTCAAGCAACTGAAACAACATCATATTCCTATAGTCAAAGTAAGATGGAACTCTAAAAGAGGACAGAATTTACGTTGGGATCGCGAAAAGATCAAATTCGTGCCAAGTATCCACATCTGTTTTCAAACATCACTTCGGCATCCAACTAAATCTCGAGACGAGATTTCTTTTAATGAGGAGGGAGGACTATAACAACCAAATTTTCATCAATGTAATTATCCATCTATTAAATTAGTATGCACTAAATATCCATTATTATATATATACCACCTTTTTATAGGGGGAAATTTTTGATTTATTCATTAAGCACTAACGTACTTGAATGTCTAAAGTAATACGAGTCACGCTACCTAATTCCAAATAATCTATATCTATGTTATTTATCATTGTAAACTCCTCGTATGTCATGTCTTTATCTTAATATCCATTTTTAACAAGTACATTATTCCAATTTAACATACCATTTACAACGTTATATCAAAACATACTTTATCCGTTAACATTTATATCAAAACCCTAATTATATGTAATGTATACATATAGAATGAATGTGCAAACCTTCAAGCATGTGTACAAGTGTACAATGCACAATATTTGAAATATAATTTCCCTCCAAGTTAATGTACAACTTTATTTATGGCTCATTGTACATGTCCAATAATGCAAGAAAACCAAACTAGGTTATTTTACCTCCTAAATCACTTTAGTTTCTTACCACCACTCTAGCACAAGGTACAAGCACTTAATGCATGATTCTAAACCTTTAAACCTAAACCCTAAGTCATCTTAAAACCCTAATCTAAACCCTAAACCCTAAACGAAACCCTAAAACCCTAATTTCACTTTAAACTCAAAACTAAACCCTAAACCTTAATCTAAACTTTTCCTAAACCTAACCACTTAATCCTAAAACATTAATACTAACACTAAACCTTAATCCTTAAGCCCATACTACCTTAATCCTTTATTCCTTATACTCAATTTTTTTACTAGGACTAAAAAACCTTACCCAAAACCCTAAACCACCTCATCACCCTTTTTCTTTCATTTTGGACCATTTTAAACCTAATCTAGCACCCTAACACCTCAAGAACCTCTATGACTAACCTACTACCACCCCAAGCACCTTACAAGCACCTCCTTGTAAGCTACTTGCCAATCCAAAACATCCTTTGTTCACACCTTTTATAAACGAACCACCTCCACACCCTTCCACCATTCAAATCTACACTCCTAGCTCTCCAAACTCATCACCTAGCATCCCTTAGTCATCTCCCTACAACACTTTACCCTTAAACACCAAGAAAACTTGGGCACCAAGTTGGTTTCACCCCTATATAAGCCGAAACATACACACCCTTTCATTTCATCCTTCAAACTCAAACACACACACTTAAATGGAGTTCTATCATCCTTTGTAGTAGTAGAAATTTCAAGAGAATCCCCCTCCTAAGATTAGAATAGAACCCAAGAAATCAAGAGAAAGAAGCTTTGAAGTCGTTCAACCCATTTTAGCTCAAGTAAGCTTAAAATATTGTTCAATAAGCTCATAATCTATTTTAGAATGTTCATAATACTCTTAAGATCATATATAAACTCTTGTTTGAAGCCTTGAATCCTCAAACCTATGTGTTTTTGACTAAAACCCTAAAAATGACCCGTTTTGATTTTCTAGCTAACGAATCCTTTTTCTAAACTTTTTTGTTACGTTTAGTACATCTTATTTTCGCTTAATTATTTTTAAGATATAACTGCAAATATCATTTAGAAACCCGTAAAATTAACTTGCATCGGCTTTTTGGACTTGATTTGCAAATGTTTTCATGCATAGGGGTATATATCGTAACTTTCTGAAATTTATAATAGAGGGGCTGAAAATGTCTATTATTCTATAGCTATCTATATGGAGATCTTGCAAACTTTAAAGTTAAAGGTTTAAAATTATATATACTTTTTTTTAATAAAGGGACTAAACTTGTAAAAGTTTATAAATCAAGGGTATATATTGCCATTTTTGCAAACTTAAAAAAGTTATAAATTATAATGTTTCATATTAATTTAAAAATATATATTTAATTATTAAAACCCGATCTTTATTAAAACAGACACATTAATCGTTATTTTTCATCGAGCGACGCATTATAAAAACAATTACGTTATATAATTAACGTAACTTATCATCGACTAGCTTTTGAAGAAACTTAAAATCTTATCGTATCACGTTACTAGGGAATTTCATGTGAGGGGTTCCATTTGGGTATTTGTTTTGACGAGTTTGCTGGGTTTACGATTTAAAGTGCCCTGGCTCCTCAAACAATACTACATGGCCTCTGGATTATGATAGCCCGAACAGTGATACAATGTTTCCATAAATTAATAAATCAAAGTAATACGTTAAACTTTATGAAGTTTTGAAACATAAACCATCACACTAAGACTTGACATATTACCCCAGGTTGCGTGACGTAGCTGTTACTTTCACTTGATATACTTTTGCCATCAATCAGATTTCCCCTGTTAAGGTGAGTTCATAGCCTCGCATTTTAAATCTTCTAATGTTTTCATAAACCCGCGAGGGGGATACATGCTATAAACCATGAATATGAGTGTTTTTCCAACCGTATGCTATCTTATCAAGACAAGAAATAGAAATCTTCATGACATCCTATGGTCTCTTACTAGCCACTTCTTTCAATCTTATTTCCATCATGCTCACCTGAAAATGATGCTTAAAACGTCAACACAAAGGTTGGTGAGAGTCATAGGTTTAAGACTCACATTATAAACTTTTCAAAACCAATTACTGCGATTATCAAAACAATATAGGACAATTATGCAAAATATGAACTTATGCTAACATGCAATCCACATACTAGGTAGGAACGTTACCCCCGATCCATTTCAACAACTAGGTAGGAACGTTACCCCCGATCCATATGTCACTTACGCACCTAAAAGTCTACCAGCTGGAGCTTATACTTAGGCCTGGACCACACATCATTGAGTATTATTTCAACCCTTCAGTTGGTTTGAGTTGAGTAGTAAAGACCACTCCCAACCGAACAAATCACGAAACAATAACCACGTAGCAAATAATCACAGCAACTAAAACAGTTTAACACATAGCATCATTTTCACCCCAATAAAACATAAGAAAAAGGGGCTATGAAACTCACCTGATGCTTAGCTTCCAAAAAGATCCAACAAAACTTCACAAAATTTCACGAACAATCTAAACAATTAAACACATTATTAGCTACCATCAATTAGGCATTCAACCCAATATGATGTAACCTCAACTATGATGGATACCTAGGCTATCTATCATAGTCCTATCATCATTTAAGACCTTTACCCATTCTTACATATTTCATTTATACTTAAATGCTACTCCTTAAACTTTCTGGTTTTAAGCAGAATTTTACCCTTACATGCGCGCCCTAAACGCACTACTTAAACACTCCCATAATTCAAACCAAAATTCACCATGCTACATATATGTCCTATGAACCTCTCATAGCTCTCCCAAAGTCACTACCCTTTTATAAATACCCCTTAGAAATTCATTAATCCAAAGTGTTTAAAATTCGTCCAGAATCTGACCTTCTAAAAGTATGACATTAATTACCCAACTTAGACCTCACTATGACCTTAGCCAAAATTCAGAGATCACACACAATATATGAACTAACTTCCACGTGACTTAGAGCCTCTAACTCAGTGTCTAAGTATTTTTAGAAAAATAAAAACCAAAACTGAAATTCGTCACTGTTTTACACACTGATTTTGTAATGACCATTTGACCCACTTCCCGACCATAAAAACTTATGAGGCCGACTTTTCTAGAAAGTAGACTCTCTGAGGTTATCTCCAGTATGTTGTAAATTGTTTATTTGATCTTTTATGATTGAGTTATGCTCGTTACAAAACTGCCTAACTTTCTGCAGTGAATTAAACATCTAATTCGGGCGATCTAGACCTAAATACATGATTAAATCTTGTAATCAATTAAACTAATGACTAAACATTTATTATAACATCATAAACTTCCAGAAAATCAAAGCCCTAATTTATAAACCCTAATTTATAAACCCTAATCCATCAAGTTTAAAATTACATAAATTGAAATTTAATTAAATAGAATTACACAAAGATTAGAAATTACCTTAAAAGAAAACCCTAGCCTTTTTTTCCCTTGGATCGGCCAACAAATGAGGGGAAGGGTGTGGGATTAGTTTGTATTTATAGGCATCCTAGGAGAGTTATAAGCTAAATCTAATTAGGTATTAGTTTAGGATTAGGACTCTAAATATTTTTTTTTCTTTTCTATTCTTTTTTCCTTTTAAAATTCGGAAACACTATTCATCCAATAAAAAAATATTTTTTTTATTTTTTTATTAATTAGATATTTACAAATATAACCTTAAGTTTTTGTAAAAAAATTTACTTATTTGGCTAAACCTTTTTGCATAAAGGCAGTTTCCTACCTTTCTAAAAATAACTTTTCATTTCCAACCTAACTTTCCAAAAATAGAAATTTTACATTTTCTCAACTAAACTTCTAAAGTCAAAATTTATCTTAAATTACTAACACGAAAATACATATACGTACTTATACTTACACACTTAACACGAAAATGCTCAAATCTCAATAATTATTTCCTTGTCATTAAAAATGAACGAAATGAACTCAACCAATTCAACCATCAATCTAATCTCATTGAGATGATCACACTCAATAGATTGATTACCAATAACTCACATAAACGCACAAAACCACATAAAATCACATAAAATCATATAAAATCATATAAACCAAACATTGCAATAGGCACATAAGTCAACACTAACGGTTTGACTAACTTGCTCAAGCCATGGTTGTCACACACAGGCTATTGCGATTATGTACAAGGCAACATCACTGTTTGTGGTGGTGATCTAGAAGTTTCTTTTTGCTCAAAAACATGCTATGTGCGAAATCTGGAAGGAGATGATTTGCTTACAGGAGCTCGTGAATCCAATTTGTATACTATCTCCGTTTCTGATATAGTTGCTTCTTCACTTGTTTATCTTATGTCCAAAGCCACTTCGACAAAGTCATACTTATGGCACCGCAGACTTTCACATCTTAATTTCGGTACCATAAACGATCTTACCAAACATGAACTAGTTTATGGTCTTCCGAAATTAAAATACGGTAAAGATCACCTATGTTCTGCATTTGAGCGGGGAAAGAGTAAGAAATCTTCTCATCCACCTAAAGTGGTTCCAAGTAATCATTCCAAGTTGGAATTGTTTCATATGGATTTATGCGGACCAATGTGGGTAGCATCGATCAACAGAAAGAAGTATATTCTTGTGATCGTTGATGATTATTCTCGATTCAAATTGGTATATTTTCTTTACACAAAAGACGAGACTCCAGAGACCATAAAGAATTTCATTGCTTGGGTTCAGTTGAATTACAATGCCAAAGTTTATAAGATTCGAACTAACAACGGCTTTGAATTCAAAAACGCAACTCTTAAGGCTCATTATGAAAAGTTAGGCATTATGCAACAATTTTCGATTCCTCGAACGCCAAATGGTGTTGTAAAAAGACGCAATCGTACTCTTGTCGAGGCTGCACGCATAATGCTTATCTTTTCACGATTACTAGAATTTCTTTGGGCCGAGGCAGTTTCCACCGCTTGCTTTATTCAAAATCGATCAATAATTCATACAAGGTACAACAAAACACCATATGAATTGCTACACAGCAGAAAACCAAATGTGGAGTACTTTCATGTGTTTGGTTCATTGTGTTATTCAATAAATGACCAAGATGATCTTGGAAAGATGAAACCTAAAGCAGACATTGGTATCTTTATTAGATATTCTGAAACATCCAGAGGGTTTCAAATATATAATCGACGCACCAAAAAGATTATGGAAACCATCCATGTCAAGTTTGATGAGCTTAGAGTTATGGCTTATGAACATGACAATTTAGAACCCATTTCTTAACGATTCATCAATGATGATTCATCAGCAGAATCCATGAATACTCCATCTAAAGAAGATTTGGATAGTTTTTTCGGTCCAATGTACGAAGAATACTTTAAGAAGAGGTCTTCCAAAATGTCCATCAATTCCGCTGCACAACAAGTTCATAATCATGAAGACTCACCATCGACATCTTCAATCATTGTCGAAGAACACGAGGCTCCTCCCATTGTAACTATATCCGAAGAACAAACTTCTCCAATCTCCTTAAATGAGGTTGATGAATTCAATCAACAAGACTCAGTAGAATTTGATGTCAATACATTGTTAACTCCATATGATGCTCTAGACTTTTCTGAAGCCGAATCATCAACAGCTTTAGATCCATCAAATATGCATGAGTTCCTGCAAGTACAACCCTCAACACACATTTGGACAAAAGCTCATCCTTTGAAACAAGTAATTGGTGACCGATCCAAACCTGTGATGACTCAAAATAGACTTCAGACTGACTCTGAATTATACATGTATGCATTAACTGTCAGCACCCTTGAACCAAAGAACATTAAAGAAGACATGTAAAATCACAGCTGGATAGTATCAATGCAAGATGAGCTGTATCAATTCGAGAGACTAGATGTTTGGGAACTAGTTCCTAGACCAGATGGAAAGAATATAATTGCTGTTAAATGGCTCTGGAAGAATAAACGTGATGCAAAAAATATTGTTATTCGAAACAAATCTCATCTTGTTGCAAAGGGTTACAAGCAGGAAGAAGGCATAGATTTTAAGGAATCATTTGCTCTTGTTGCTCGTCTTGAAGTCGTTCGAATGTTCGTTGCTTTTGCTGCACATAAAAACATTACTATCTTTCAGATGGATGTTAAGACTGCATTTCTTAATGGTTCATTAAAAGAGGAAGTTTATGTTAGCCAACCTGATGGATTTGTCGATCCAAACTTTCCAGATCATGTATACAGGTTAAAGAAAGCTCTATACGGTCTCAAACAAGCTCCACAAGCATGGTATGACAAATTGTCTCCATTCTTGATTGAACACCATTTTACTAAAGGTATTGTTGACCCAACTTTGTTTACACGACCTCATGGGGGAGACATATTACTTGTCCAAGTATATGTCGATGACATCATTTTTGGGTCTACAAATCTAGATTTTTCAAAACGATTTGCAAATCTCATGAAAAATAATTTTGAAATGTCTATGATGGGTGAACTAAAGTTCTTTCTTGGACTTTAAGTTCATCAATCACCCCGTGGCATATTCATTAGTCAGTCACAATACGCAATTAAGCTTTTAAAGAAACATGGTATGGATGAATGTGTCTCCATGAGCACACCTATGGCCACTGAGAGACTGGATGCTGATTTACAAAGCACTCCTACTAATCAAACGACTTATTGTCAAATGATTAGAGGGATCATGTATCTAACAGCCAATCGACCAGATATTGCTTTCGCCGCCTTTGTTTGTGCTCGTTATTAAGCACGTCTTATGGTTAAACACCTCAAAGAGGTTAAGCGGATCTTTCGATACCTAATACAGTCCTATAACATGGGCCTATGGTATCCGGAGGATTCCGGATTTGAACTAATTACATATTCAGACGCAGACCATGCAGGATGTAAATACGATTGCAAAAGCACTTCAGGAGGCTTACAATTTTTAGGTGAAAAGCTCGTGAGCTGGACGTCTAAAAAGCAAGATTGTATTGTGACGTCAACAGCTAAATCTGAGCGTGTATCATTTTCTGCGTGTTGTGCACAAGTCATATGGATGAGAACACAATTACTGGACTATGGATACAAGTACAACAGAATATCGATGTATTGCGATTCAAAGGCGTTATCGCTATCTCATGCAATCTAGTATCATTTTATTAAAGAAGACGTTGAAAAGGGAATGGTGGAATTATACTTTGTCAGAACTGAATACCAACTTGCGGATCTATTTACCAAAGCTCTTCCTAAAGAACGCTTTGAGTACTTAGTTCATCACATTGGTATAAGATATATGACTCCAACTCGGTTAGAAAGTCTGGAAAAGTTATCTTCTTGAAAAAGCTCATACATCAAATTTGAAAATAAATTTTCCAAAAACAAAATACAAAATTGAAAAATATAAAAACACAAAAATATTTACTTGATGTTTTTCAAAATCAAAAACAAAATAAACAATTGAAAAATATAAACATACAAAAAGATTTCCTTGATGTTTTTTAAAAACAAAAATCAAATAAAAAATATAAAATATAAAAGGACAAAAACATAATTTAATCAAAACCACATGTCTTCTCATTACAATTAGATTCATGATTCGATATTTTCATCATAATTGTTTTCAATGTCTATACGGGATCATGATCTGAGGGGGTGTTATTTTGATAACACAAATGTATTTTTTTGTAAATCCAATTCACGTACATCACCTGAATTCTAATTGAAAAATTCACATCGATTTCAAAATCCAATAAAAACAATGATCTCTCAAATATTTGATATTTTTTAATAAAATGGTATATTTTTGAGGGGAGGCTTTTCATTTCCTTATGAAAGGTCAGACTTTGAAAAAAGGAAAATTCAAACGAACTAACTATGCAAAGGGATCATACTCCAAGGGGGAGTTTTTTCAATTTTTTTTAAATAAAATTCGATATCAAAAACTACAAGGGCTAAATCTCTTATTTCTTAAACAAAATTTCAGAAGGAAAAACTCCAAGGACTGAAAGTGTCAAAATCCAAACTTTCAAATTCGGATAGTATAAATAGAAAATTCTTTTCATTTCTTAGTTTTTAAACATTTCGAATTTGATATTGAGAAAGAAGAGAAGATTACGCTTTCATAAAAAATTGAGGTTTTGAGTTCATTACAACGATCACAACTTTTCTCTCTTCTTCTTAAACATAAGTATTAAAGGTTTTGGAAACGATTTTTCATATTGTTCTTGCTATCGAATTTACATTCGATCAGATTAGGGTTTCCGAAATTGGGGATTATTGATATTAATGAGATACAAAGGATTATCAATGATATTAATAACGTTCGTAAGTAATTGATTGAGATAAATGGTGCTAAAACTACATGAATCACAAATTCGATACCGAGTCAAAATTCAAAAGTATTTGATGTTTGTCGAAATTGATATGATCTTGAATTTTTGACTAAATCTTGGTCAAAATGGATTTAGTCTAGCCTAAAAAGAATAAGAAGATCGAATTTGTTGTAAAAATTGGATAAGAAAACCATTTTCGACAAGACAGACTTGAAAAAGTCAAATTCGGAAGAGTCAAATATGAAAAAGTCAAAATTCAGAAAAGTCAAAATTGGAAAAGTCAAACACCATTTTTAGAATTGTAACACCCCCAAAAATGGGTCGCAGAGGAATATGTTTCCGGGAGCGTTACTTCATAATACCATTGCACCAGTCAGAAGAGAACGACCTCTAAGTGTCGTTTGAAAAGTATTCTTGAAAAGTTTTGGACTCCCATTTTCCTCAAATAGGCCAAGCATCTATTTTACCTGAGAAAAACATGCTTAAAAGGGGTAAACATAAAGTTGGTGAGTTCATAGGTTTTTGTAAGTATAAATGTAAATCCCAAAACTATATATATAAGTTTACTGTGTTACAAGTTTCGCCCATACAAGACTTGCAACGCATAAACCTACATATATAGATTTCCTTATATAAAATCCCAAAATGTTTCAAGTATATATTGTAATGAACATGATATCCCAAAATGTTTCAAGTTAGATATATTTGAACAACAATATCCAAAAAAACCTATTTCATGTGTGTATATTTATAATGAGCACAATATCCCAATTAGTTTCAAGTATGTAAGAGAAATGATTACGATTACTCTAAGTTCATGGAACTGCGACGTAGACTTATAAGTATGCCACTTTATTCAAGGCACGGTAAAAATTCATTAGTATCCAGTGTTGGCCCTGTAGACACCAATCCAGTCGTAATCGACATGTATACGTTCCTGTTAGTTCAATCTCAATAGTGGAGCTAAACACCTGAACGGGGGTCGTCAATCTCCTAATAGATCTATTTTATAACATTCGCGCTCACCCTCCAAGTAATTTACAGTTCATTCAACCTAAGCTAATCCGTAAAATTATACGAGTTAAAAGTCAAGTATGTGTTTACGTCAAAAATAAACCAAAGTATTGTATTATCGCCTAACAAGTAAGAAGTGCATAAGCAATTTGGTAATCAACCATGTAATAGCATTTGTAAAAAAGCATGTTCTCACCCCCAAAACTTATAAAAAAATCATGAAAACGTGGGCTAGAACTCACGTGAGTGATGATAAATCTCAAATATCACAGATATAGCGTCACGTAAGACGATCGAATGCAACCTAATTAAAATTAAGGTCGTATAAGTAACTAATCACATTGAGATCTCTACTTGCATAAGTCTATTTAGCTAATCACCATCTAATTGTTTGAGTGAAAAACATATTTATAATTGTAAAACAATTATTAATATCTGAATAATGGTACTTTATAGTTATCATGGTAGGGTATTAGTTACTCCTGGTTAGTGTTGTAGTTATCTGGTAGTTATAGTTATACTAATGGTAGTATATTAGTTACTTTCTGGTAGTGTATTTAGTTACTCCTGGTATTGTGTAGTTACTCTTGGTAGTTATTTTAATTACTACTGGTAGTATTTATTACTCCTGGTATGTATTAGTTTCTACTCCTTGGTGTGTATTAGTTACTCATGGTAGTGTTATAGTTACTCCGGTAGTGTATTGTTACTCACTGGAAGTTATAGTTTATTTTCTAAGTCTGACCAACTAAAATGACCACTAAATCACTTTTTCATGACTGCTAGGCCCAATATGGACGTAACGAGGTCAGATGTTGTATCCCAACTGTAAAATCTAATATGTTGTATGCTTTTACACTGACAAGGACGCTAGAGCTACATCTTGGATGGCTTGGTAGACCACACGATGTAATTATTGACAACGTGATCTTTTCCAGTAGTGTGATGAGAGACCACAGCGCTTAGTGTGCAATCTCGGCAAAATATCTGACTAATCGGAAAATGTGGACCCACCCTTGCTCCAAAGAAGTCCTACGAACAGGTGGCAGTAGATGTGATGTACAGATTTATTAATGTTCTACGGTGCGAAAACAAGTCTCGTTTGCATTGCCCCACGTTCTCGATACCAGCATTGCTTACTGTTCAATCTCCAAATCGTTTTAGACTTAGTAATTGACTGCAATAGTGCTACTCGCGGTGGATGTGTGCAAAACAGATGTCCTTTAGATAAACCTAGAACTTTCGCAGCGTTCTAGACTTCTCTATTTGATTAGGGCCTGCGTCATAGATTTTTGTGCATTCACGTAATCTTACGGATATCTTCAGTAAGTAGCCGTTTATTAATACTACAGCAGCTTTCGTAGCGTCAAAGTATTGACGGTGTCAGCAATTCTGACTAAACTTCTGACTGTAACAAAGTGCATCGGATTTACACTTACAGTAACAGGCTTATTGCGGAATCTCCATCTGCAGATGATGTATAACATCGTAGTTCTGACTGACTCTACGATCATATATTATCTAGATAATATAACTAAACTAACATGATAGTCAGCAAACAACGCTTTGAGTACAAACGTAAGTGACATCGTTAGAGCTGAGAGTTCCTGTAAGATTTCGTATGCTTCCCCTAGCCACTCCCAAGAGCATTAACAACTCTCGGACAACATTACTGTAGTCTTAAGTATAACCTGGATCTAGTGTCAAACCCACGGTATAGTTGCTGGATGTACTTATCTGTAGAACAACAGTGTCTTACAAAATACTCTACGACAGTATATTTGCCAAAGGTCTAACAACATTCCAACGGCGGGAATTTAACCTAATCAGCCCAGCCTGAGTTGTATGCGTGATTACGACTAAGCATTCATAATATGTATTCTACATGCTTACTTGCATCTTAAGATGACATGAATCTAACTCGTTGAAACCACTTCTTACGATGTGTACAGTGACTTTTCTTTGCTAGCAGTTATCTTTAAATATCAAACTATGAACTCTATACCAATACAGACAACCTCACATCCCTATCAACCAGAAATATCATAGATAAATCACCATCAAAGAACCCACACCGTTTCTCCACTCACTCCCGCGCCATCACCATCTCTCTCTCCTTCTCCCACCTCCCACCCTCTCTCCCCCCCCTCTCCACCCTCTTCCACCCCCCCCCCAATCGTCCCACACACGCACATCAATATCTATTAAAATAAACTCCACCCCCCTCCTTATAACCCCCGTACCCCCCCCACCCCCCCATCCCAGTAACCCCCCTCCCCCACCCCCCCCCCCTCTCGCAATCAAGAGTTCTACCCCTCCCCCCCCCAAGTGCCTCCGCGTAACCCCCCCCCCCCCCCCCCCCCCCCCCCCCCCCCCCCCCCATCTATCCTAGTCAGGCTCCAGTTGAGCACAAACTTGCGAAAATCAAGAATGCTATAAATCTTAAAGCTGGCCTATACTCTTAACGAGGAAACTTTTGTATCTGTGGACTCCAATATGTGTACTTAATTAATGACACTCAGCAATACAATATGATTTAGAACAGTCGGTGCGTGGGTTCTATACGAGATCTCATTAAAATATAGATCTCATAGATTTTATAGAGAAGATCTCTACATGCTAAGTGGGATTTTAAGTTTGTCGAATCAGACAATCTTGAGCCATACATATTGTAACTCTTAGCGAAGTAAGTGATTAATCGACGTTGTTACTGCATATGAAAGCTACTATACATCAAACGCTAAGTGCGAACATGATCTATATTGAGAAATGGCGGACTCCGTTACTGGTCAATTTTCAAGCAGGCACTAGTGCCATCCACTCGCGACCGGGTTCTAACCTTGCACTGCGACTGGAACAACGAATGCCATCCAAACATTGACGCTAACTCTGTAGAGTCAAATAAGCTTAGAATCTGCAGTTACGGCGACTATATTTTGACGGATGAGGTAAATTCTTTTATACTTGTATCCTAAAGCTTACTGAACTGATCGTCTACGTATAAACACGGATTACAAATGTTTATGTCGCATCCAGAAAGAAGATTTCGTCTTCTCAGATGCACCCGGAGAAATCACCTTAGTCCTTGCTACCACTCTTCTTCTCCCAGATGATGAGTATACGCTATTACTCTCGAATGGACATGGTCTTGATCTCGCAAACGCTTACTTTGGACATAATTAGGATACTCACTGCAAATCCATTGGAGTCTATATTGATTGAATTTGGATTTACCGTGATATTTTTTATAGATTTTGAAGCGCACTTTCACGAATTGGGTTATCACGGGTAAGTACCGGTGCTGGATCTATGGTTCAGAGACTATTTACCTCACATGATACTCCCGACACGAATCCATAAGTGCGTGTGGTCTTGTGAGAGTGTAATCACAATCGATGACTGAGAGAGAGTAGTTATGATCTTCAGTTTATGTAATCAGTTTTTATAATGCCGTGAATGAATTTACTATATTTTATATTTTTTGAGTTCTTCAAAAGCACTGACTAGGTAATATATCGTGAAAAAATCATGTATTGGGTCACGAGGTTTACGGTCAGTATAAGTTCTACGCTGTATTAGCCACAGAGTTCACAGATCGTATAGAAGACTAGTCCAGTGGAACGAGAGTTAAAAAACTTTTAGGATATCTAGGATCTAGTAATAGGCTCCCGTTGCTCAGTTCTTTCGAGATTAGAAGTAGTGACTAGTCCTATCAGAAGCGCTCCGTCAGAGCAGCCTAGACTCCTTTAAGTCACGTTAAGACGCTACAGAAGGTGTTACAGTTCATGTTATTCAGGAAACTACTAAGTACGATATATTTAGTGCTTGAATGTATGTTTGGTATAAGAAGTACGCGATAGTCGTCGACATTCGGATGCTTATGGGCGTATAAGAGAGTGTCGACTAGACTGATGTATTATCCGAGCATGAAGCAAATTGGAGTTATACTCGTGCTTCATAGATATAGCAGGCTACAATCTTAAGCAGTTGTGTGTGCAATGATAAAGTTGGTCACCTAAAAGTTTAACTAAGATAGGACGTTAGTGCCCATAGTACAATCAATGAGTGCTTGGTGAAATATCCTGGAGATTGAATATGGAGTTGCCTTGGTTCTCTGGATCAATAGTTGTGCTTACCACATTGTGTAACTATGGTGGGGCGATATGTCGTGACCTGTGGGTGAATGTGTATTGTAAGGTACCGGTAGCAAATGGATCGTGTCTATAGATGTCATTGAGAGACTGGTGTGATTGTACTAAGTGGTGTCAAGCTTTAATAGCAATGATGAGTGTATTATTATGGCTTGTTTGTGTCGTCTTTATGTTTGTTCGACTTATTGCTTATCTTATCCAAAGAAATCGTTAGCGTGGTCAGTCTCACGCTTGAGTTTAGTATGCCTGTAGTAGCACTTACAGGCGGTCTAGTAAGAATTGAGTATAGATCTTGTCTAGTCCACAATCATTTAAGAGTATCAGAATTTAGTGTATTGTCGTGAGGTACGGTGAGAATGGGCTTGGACTAACAACTTTATAAGAGCATCGTGAAGCTAGTGTGACTCCTTGTTGTGGTTTCGGTTGTGGGGTTAAAGTTGGCTGAGGTCTGCGTGGCGTAAACTACGTCATCTTGTGAGTGTAAGTAGAGTCATTGTGAGATCTGTATAGTGGGATAATGTATGGCTAGTGTGTCAGATTCGCGAAGACCAGTATATAAGCAGGAGATATAGCCATCTCAGCCTAGTTTATGGGCTCATTTCATCCCCAGTGACAGAGCGGAGATAAAAGTAAAGAGAATGAGGGACAACGACATAAATTATTCTCAATATAATAAATGTTTGTTGATACTTGACTATGAAAGACGTCACTGTTGGGCTGTTGATTAATTATCGAAGTTGTCTATGTCCTTATATTATTTATGAATTGTACTGTTCGGTTGTCAGTTCTATTTATAGTAGACAGCATGTTATGAGAGACTGTGTATTAAAATTATTTGGCAGTCGTCAGAATGTTGCTCGAGAGGATATAATAATACATGGCAGTATATTTAACTTAATGTGTTTTCGATGTGTGTAAGAATCATAACTATAGAACGCTATCTTGGATAGTACATAATGGAATTTGACTACTGTTAGGAGTAGATCGCACTGCTAATTTGTATGGTTGATTTATATTGGCACAGATCTTATGGGCCGTCACGCATAACCGTTGTAATAACACGTGGAGTTGAACTTGATTGGGTCAAAATCAGGATTGCGCCATCAAATGAATCGATACACTCCGCTAAGTGTAGGCTCATCGCCTCCGCTAGTGTAGTGCAGCCTTGTCTCTGGGCTTGAACGGACCTGTCATTTACGGCAAAATTCGGGACTAGATTGCGAAAAATATTAGGAAAAACAATGGAGGGAAGCTGTAGCTCCCTTCCTATATGACTGATTTGAACTAGCACACATTTACATATTTTAGGTTTATGTGCACATAAGTCGGATTAAAATCAAGGCCTGCAAACTTGCAGTATGGCTATCGTGTCGCTAGAAATTCAGTCACATTAGTCGTGCATGTATAAGACTCATTGAGAGAGAGAACGAGATCTCGTAGACCGACTAGACCTACTGTGCAATACAGTAGAGAGTAAGATGTACGCACATGAGCATAGTTTGAGTGTCGGACAGACTTGGAAACCCCTGCCATGGGGTGTACATGAGATACTGTTTGTAGTCTGGTATAATGTCTATAAGAGACCCATCCTGTCTACCAGCACATTTAGACAGACGTGCAACTTAATATGCAGACGAGCTAGCTCCTCTAACTTAAGAGCAATAACGCTGCGGCGGGAAGACTATTATTAATCGAACACTAGCAGGGCGAGTATCTGCGCTAGTTGCTTGATGGAGATATAGCATAGTGAGAATGGCGGTAATGAGAAGCTAGTGTGTAGTAGTGTTTGACAGTTTAATAAGTAAATATTCAAAGTAGGCTATTAGATGTACCCATTAAGAGTATGTCGAGGATGCAAAGGTAGGTCACTCGCATTAGAGGAATATATCAGACTTCAGGGTTATCAGGTAGAATCAGCATGACAACATGGTCTGAAGTATACTCAATCCAGCACGTACAGTGCTGTCTAAAGCAGTGATTAGACGCTTTGTATGTACAGACATTTTGCATGTTGTGTTTAAGCAAGTTGTTGGCGGAAATATCTCAATGGTTATAATTAATTAATGAAAATCTGGTATGCTCACCAACAGTAGTAACGGTAACAAGCAGCGCAAACTTTTGCCTGACAGCACCAACTTTTATACCTGGTAGCACCAACTTTGCCTAGCAGCATCAACTTTGCTTGGCAGTACTAACTTGTTAGTTTCCATGTAGTACCCTCAAATCCAATCCAAACTGCATCTTTGACCCAATCTAAGCATCAACACCATAGTTAAATGCTTTTGAGCAGCACTAACCAAGCCGGGCAGTACTAAGTGTTGGCCTGACAGTATTAACCAAACTGGCAGCACTAACTAACTCAACACCATATGTAGCCCTCAATCTTTATTCCAATGAACAGAATGAATCCCAAATCATCATCTCATCTAAAATCCATCTGTTAACTAAAAACATTTCACAAACTATACAACAAGGTAACCTGCTTATAACACCCTGTGTTTTCAAGTCATTGACGACGTCAATAAATCTACTATTCATTTTTAGTATCGTACGCATTTGCTTGCGATTTCATGAATTAAGTTTAAATCGCGTAAGCTAAAAATTAGCGTTCAATGTAAACGGGCACCAAACAATTAAATGTTTACATCAAGCAAGGGTTAAGTAATTATTTTGAGGATAATTATTAACTTTGTTCATTTTTTTTATCGAATACGTAAAGTGTAAACGTTTCACGATAAATTACGTTTAGGCATACCCGAAACCACCAAAACTTTTCTGCGCTTCAACAAATACCCACTTTTATACCCAATACATAAAATTAACTCAAATATATCATATATCTCTTGCCATAACCGAATTCATGGCTAAATATTCAAAGAAATATCATATTTGGTCAAGATTGGTCTTTATACATCCTATCACCTTAAATGAAGCCATACCTCCCATGCTTCCCATACCCTTGACCAACTTTTTCCCTAAATCACTCATCTTGTCTTGAATAGTGTTATTGACTAGCTTTTATACATATAAGTCTTGCACTCCTAAAGAAAGATAACATACACTTCATTTTACTTAGTAAAATTTCACACAACTCTCTCTTTTTGCTCTTGCAAACCCACGACATCAAACACCCAACATACTCAATCCATACCTTGATTTTATAAGAGAATACACACCTATACACATCATATCTAAGATATTTCCAAGCATTGGTTAACCATATTCAAGCTTTAATCAAGATTTAGGTTTTCAAGGGTTATTATCTTTGGATTTCTATCTAAACAAGGGTTTAGATTACATTGATCATCATCATCATACACCTTAAGGTCATCTAGAACCCTTTATGTTCTTTCAATATTCATTTTATGCATATGTTAGTTCTATTGTAGCTTGAATCACCATGTAGGATTTTTAACATGTAAATGGAGTTTTTACTTGTAATGATCATTTTGCACACTATTATATATGTTGAGATATTACTAATATCATGTTAAAAGGGATGAGAAAGTATTGTACCATATTAAGTTGGTGTAAAAATGATTAACTACAAAAGTAGTAAGGTATAAAAGCAAGGTTAAAAATGGATCCAACAAGGTCACTCAAAGATTCTGTCCAAAATTCGTATATATAACACATTATTTTATCTTTTTATAAAGTAGTATGATTCACGACGATTCCGAAAAGGTAAGAAACTTGTCAAACGGATTTATAACGAAAAAGTTAGAGCGAAAACGAGGTATATATTCGAGGTATAAAAATCCAGCATTTGTTAAGTTAGTGGTTTCTGTCAGGATTTTAAGATGGTATTTGCGGCACTTTCGAGTCCGTTTCGGCCTTCGGCCGAAACATGAAAGTCGTTCGGAAGGTCGTTTTACTTCCCCGCGAGGTTCTTTAAGTCTAAAAGCGAGTGATAACGGGTCGTAAGGCGGGGGCAAAATCTGGCTTTTTGGTAATTAATACACTGCATCAGATCTGATGCGAGTGCTTTTTCGCCCATTTCGGTCGAGTTTCGGGTCTCGGACAGAACTGGAAAGTTGTTCAAAATATCGTTTCGCATAAATTCTCTTTAGAACCCGAGTCATGAAAATGTGATTTAGTGGGTCATTATAGTCGGGTCAGACTTAGAAAATAAACTATAACTACCAGGAGTAACTATAACTACCAGGAGTAACTAATATACTACCAGTAGTAATAACTATAACTACCAGGAGTAACTACAACACTACCAGGAGTAACTAATACCCTACCAGGAATAACTATAATTACATTATTCAGATATTTATAAATGTTTTACAATTATAAATATGTTTTCACTCAAACAATTAGATGGTGATTAGCTAAATAGACTTATGCATGGTAGAGATTACTCAATGTGATTAGTACTTATACGACCTTAAATTAAATAGGTTGCATTCGACGATTTGCGTGACGCATTATTTGTGATACACTTGGCATTTGCTCACTCAAGGTGAGTTCATAGCCCCACGTTTTACATGATTTGTTTTATAAGTTTTGGGGTGAGAACATGCTTGTTTACAAATGCATTTACATGGTTGATTACAAATTGATTTATGCACTTCTTTACTTGTCATGCGATGAGATACAATACTTGGTTTACTTTTTGGACGTAAACACATACTTGACTTTTACTCGAATAATTACGGATTAGCTTAGGTTTCATGAACTGTAAATCACTTGGAGGGTGAGCGCGAATGTTATAAAATAGATCTATTGGGGATTGACAACCCCCGTTCGGGTGATTAGCTCTCACTAGTTCGAGATCGAACTAACGAACGTTATACCATGTCGGATATGAATGGATTGGTGTCTACATGACCAACAACTATATACTAATGAACATTTACCGTGCCTTGAATAAAGTGGCATACTTACAAGTCTACGTCGCAGTTTCCATGAACTTAGAGTAATCGTAATCATTTCTCTTACATACTTGAAACTAATTGGGATATTGTGCTCATTATAATATCTACTTGAAACATTTTTGGATATTGTGTTCATTATAATATCTACTTGAAACATTTTGGGATATCGTGTTCATTACAATATATACTTGAAACATTTTGGGATTTTATATAAGTAAACCTATATATGTAGGTTTATGCGTTGCAAGTCTTGTATGGGCGAAACTTGTAACACAGTAAACCTATATATATAGTTTTGGGATTTACATTCATACTTACAAAAACCTATGAACTTACCAACTTTAATGTTGACACTTTTAAGCATGTTTTTCTCAGGTGAAATAGATGTATGACATACTTGATGTGTATTGGAGTCCAAATTTACAAGATTTCTTTTCAAACGACTCAGTTAGAGGTCGTTCTCTCCTGACTTGTGCAATGGGATCATGAAGTAACGCTCCCGGAAATACATTCCACTGCGACCCAATTTTGGGGGTGTTACAATATCTTCTTGCAAAACACCAAGCTAATTTGTAAACCCTAAATCTACTCTTGTTGTTGTGTTGTGGTTTTTGAGAGAGAGGGAGGAGAGATTGTGTGATTTTGTGTGTAAACAATGAACTATTTATGTTCCTTAAGTAAGCCTAATGTTGATAAGTTGAAAAGCATCAATGTGACACAAGAGTGTATGTGTTTAAGTTAGACATGAAACCAAAATGGTGATATAGGGAGGGGATTTGGCCAGTTATAGGGGTAGAAGACAAGGGGTGTTTGGCTTGTTCTACCTATCTATAAGAAGAGTAAGATGGTGATGTCAAGTGTTGGAAGAGTTTTGTTGCATTACACCCTTGTGGCCGGTTAGGAGGGGGATAAGAGGGAAATATATTTCAAAATTTAAATTTCAATATGTGTATATTTGTGTAATTGATGTGTGTTTTGCAAGCTTTAAATTTATAATACTAAAAATACCAATTTTTACTAAAAACACAACACTCAAGAAAGTATACCCTTTCGTGTATAGTATAGTTTAGGTAAGTCCAGGTCGTCCTAAGAAAATTGTAGTCTTTCACAGTTTGTAATTAATGTGATAAGGCTAAAATGATTGTCACGGATCAATTTAACAAAAACGTGCATATATTGAATATTGTAAAGAAAGCGATTAAGAGATGATTCAACCAACGAATTAAAGCATGTTTGTTTAGGCAATGATCAATAAGACATAGAAGTGTTTAGGATAGTGTTTACAAATTTAGAGAATAAAGATATCACGAATTACAAATCCTTTCGGCCTTTAAATGTAAAGAGTGAATATACTAGTTAACAACAACGAATCCTTTCGTCCTTTATACGTTATTATAACCAATATAATAAGTGAAATGATAGAACACATATATAAAGAACCCTTTCGGCCTATATGCGTAAATAAAATATGTTTTACCAATTCAATAAACACATATCCAAACGCTCCATATCAAAGATCACATATTGCACAAACAAACATAAGACGACTACTCCATGATCACAGATATGAAGATCATAACAAATCTATAAATTCCAGAAAACTTCATATTAAAAGAGTTATAGAAATTATACCAAATGGTTACAAGTTCAATGATTCGACACTTAAAGTTCCCAAACAAAAACTATACTAAAACCCAAACTATCAATTCCTATCGTCTCGAACCCTTAAGTACTGTCACTACTCTTGAAATTCATGATTAGATGGTGTGGAATGATGAGAGAGTTGTTGTGGAAGTGTGTGTAAGAAATGGTGGAATTCTCCTCTATTTATAGGCTAGTCGAGGGCAAAGTGCGGCGCAATTATTTAAAAGTGTGGCGCACTTGGCTTCTTTATTGCGATAACATTAATTGATGAGTTGAAGTGCGGCGCACAAGGTGTAAAAGGGCGACGTACTTAAGTTATTAACTGCTCTTCATTAACTCGGCCTAAAGTGCGGCGTACTTTGAGTAAATTGCGGTGTACTTGCTTCATTTTTGGATTTAGTATTTATTTTCTTCTAACTTTTCTTTCGTAAGGTGTAAAACACTTGCGTCTTGAGTTCTTTTTGATCTTGATTTGTCTTCTAGTGAACCTACACATATTTCATGATGAGAAATGATAAAATATATACAAATAACGCCGCCGAAAATATATATAATTTGAGCGTTATCAGTAATATGTAAAGGTGGTGAGTTGGTTGGGTATTGCATGTATGCATGAGGTTTAATGCAAGTATTAGGTGATTTACGTAAAACTTGTAAAACTAAATGCAAGTGACTTATAAAGCATGCTCATGATTGTTGATCCCAACTTAAGATCTATTCTTTAGCTTGTAAAGGTTAAGCCACTTTGGATAAATCCAAAACAACTATGGTAGAAACTTTGTGAATACTAAAGAGTATGCATAATCTACTCTTTAATACTTAGAAGAATATTAATGAATTAGTAAACTTTAAGAACAATGATATAACTGAAAGGCTCTAGTATTATTATTATGAATAATACGAGTACTCTGTATAGTAGTAGGGTTTACAACCTTGAAGCTATGTATCAAAACGTCTATGACTATTGTATATTCAAAACCATAACCTAGGATCTCCTTTTATACACTAAGGAGTCCTTTACAAGATAACTACAAATCTTCTATAATGTTAAACTTATACGTATCTTTCTAACTATATAGAATATACTCTGAATAAGTCAATACAAATCTCTTGACACGTCTTTATCTCTTTAGCAGTCTTTAATCTTCATGCAGCAGTCTTAAGTCCTTCAGCAATATTAAGTTAGTACTGGCAGTACTAACTTTCTTCTAGCAGTACTAACTAGTTAATACTGGCAGTTGTAACTTGAGCAGTACTAACTCTTGACTTGGCAGTACTAAGTATGAACACATTTAATTCCCAACAATCCTCCCCTAAACTTGTGATTTACCTCCAAATCATCAAGTTTCTTGAATTAAAACCTTGTTCTCTAAGAGGATTCTTCCAAACACTTCATCTTTTTGGTCTTTCAACCTGCATGAATATCTTCCTAAGAAGTTCTCTGGACATTTCATTATCTTGTTCCACCAAGAGTTTTGCAACTAACATCTGTGTAAGAACACCTCTTGACAAAGGATATTCCCTTTCAACCAGCATGTAGATATCTATTCCATCCTTTGTAGATACATGATGCACTCCACATGTATCATACAGTCTCCATGTTATATCATGAATATGTTTCTGAGACTTCCATAACTCATCATCAGCATCAGGTTCAAACAGTCTCTTCAACTCTACCCAGATCTCTATTTCTTTATCTTCTGTTGGTTCTGTTGAGTTGACCCTTTCTTAAACTAGACTCCATAGTTTGACTAAATCATCCCTGTCAAAAGTCTTTAGCATATCTTCAAAAATTTGATATACCTCTATATGATTACCAACCCAAATGATTTTCCAGTACATTCTTGAATCTTCAGTGTAAATCTCCTAGTCAATGATTGGATATTTGGTTTGTTGGGCTTCAATATTCATCCCTTCTTCTGGAACTATGATCATCAATTGTTGTAGCTCTTCTTGTGATAGCTCATCTGACTTTTGCTTCTTAGAACTTTGTTGACCAAGTTCTTATTCTGCAGCTCTTTTAGTACTTCCAGCTGCTATCTTAGGAACTGTTCTGTCAACATCACTCTCTATTGGAGTAAAAGTGTTTACCCTTTTCATTGTTGCTTCAAACAAACTCTTATATCTCAACATAAATTATCTCTCAACTGCTGTAGTGTAAGCTTCCATATGCTTGATATAGTTAAAATAAAGTTCTTTGTTGAGCCTGTATGAGTGGCTTGTTCCTCCTTTCTTTAGCTCTTTGTTGGGCAAAATGTCTCTTTCTCTGGTTGATAGGTTCTGTAAGCAGTCTTGCTTTTTTAGCTTCAGAGTATTTTTCTCTTTCTTCTGCTTGTAACCTTTGTGCTAACTCTTCATCAGCTTCAATTCTAGCTTGTATGTCTTCCCATTCTTCAATATTGAAAAAGCTAGCTGCTTCATGTGCCCTGGGAATCCTCTGCCTCTCTTCTTTATCAAGTTGTTCTTGCAATCTCAGAGCTGCTTCATAACTAAGTCTTTCTTGTTCTTGTTGCCTTTTTGTCTTGGTCCCCGATTCAGATTATTCCATTATACCTTTACCTTTATCTTTTGTCTTTGCTGCACTCCTTTTGATGTACACTAAACTTTCAGCAGCAATATCATCAACATAATCACCAACAGTTTTAACTTCAGGGTTGGCAGTACTAATTTCTACACCAGCAGTAGTAACTGGTACATTAGCAGTGGTAAAATTTGTACTAGCAGTAGAAACACCCATCTGTACCAAAGTAATTCCATCTTCTTCATCAATTTGAGAAATTTTCCTCCCCTATTTGGAAGGATCCTCTTGAGCCAAAATATCCAAATCTGAACTTTCTTCATCTGAGAGAATCAGTCTGAGTTTTCTTCTTGACTTACTGAGCTTATCCTTTTTCTCCAACCTTTTCACCTTCTTGATAAGCTTTATAAAAGCAGCACCATAAACTTTCTTTGTCTACGTCAAGTCTGTCTCCAAAGCTACAACTCTGTCTGACAATTTTGTAACTAAATCCATCAATTCATTGTGTTGCATTCTGCCTTTATCACTTCCATGTATGTGAACTCTTGGGAGAGGTGAATCATGGGGCATGGTAGGGGTCTTATCAAAGTTACCACTGCCCTGTCCTGCTTCTAAGCTAGTGAAAATAGTGGCAGCCCCTCCATATCTAACATCCATACATATGGAAGCAGCCTCATCTACTACATTAGTGTGAGGAGGAGAACTGGGCTGAGGAACATTAGTTTCCGATCTGATAGAACTCCTAAGTATTGGTGAAAGATGTGGTTTCGAGGTTAATGGAGCACATGTGGGTGTGTGATGGGACTCAACTGGGACTGTTGATCCTTCACCCTGAAAAATTGGGCCCTGAACCAGCATTATTGGAAACAATGGAATGTCCACCCCAGTATAACCCTTAGAAGCCCTCCTTATATTTGTAAAAAGTTTTTGTGTATGAGTAGGAGCAATATAAGTTATTTTGTAAGGTAAGAGCAGTCTCTTGTGCTTGTTCAAAAATATTTGTATAAATCTCGGATACATTAAAAATTTAGTCTTACTATCCAAGTTTTTACCATTCCATCAAAAATTAGTTTAGAAAAATTAAACTTCCTATTAGTGGCTAAGAAAATAATAGAAGTTGCTATATTGCTACTGAATTGTTCCCAAGCAGTTTTCTTAGAACTTAAACAATGAAGGATGGTATGGATCAAAAATCTCCATTGAGGGTAAAAGTGTCCCTTTTGAAAGGTTAATTTATTAGAATTGGACACATACCCCATAAGAGCAAGTTGTTCAAAAATTTTAGTTGTAGGCAAATTACTAATACCATCAAAATCTTCTAACTTGAGATGCCTCCTAATAGATGCCTCAGTAACAATCTTAATTTTCCCATCTATTGTAGTAGTTATTTCCATTTCTTCATTATCAAGTGTGCTTGCAGTATCAGTTTGCCAAAACTGTTGAATAAGAGAAACATAGATAGTGGGATTTTTAGTAAGAGCATACCGAATGTGACTTGTATTGAGAAAATCCACTATTTGACGAAATCATTCACCGCCCTCTGTTTTCTTTAAGTAAGCGACCATATTGTGTGTGTCACAGAACTCCAAATTCGCCATTGTTGATTAAGAAAAGATCGATTGAGGTCTAGGTTAGGTTCGTTTATGAGAGTATGTATGTTTACCAAAGTCAATTAAGATTATATAGAGAGCACTTAAGGTTTTGATTCGACCGACTGAATGGAATTGGATTTTTATCGTGAATAAATCTTATGAGTTAAAGAAAGTTCATGAATTATCCAATTTAAGGAAACCTATAAGTGAAGTAGTTGGCAGAAATATCTCAACGGCTATATTTAATTAAGAAAAATCTGTTATTCCCAAACAGTACTAACGGTAGTCTAGCAGTACTAAGTTTAGCCTAACAGTACTAAGTAAAGCCCAGCAGTACTAAGTAATGTCTAACAGTACTAAGTAATGCCCAACAGTACTAAGTAATGCCCTAGCAGTACTAATTTTTGAGTTACCAGATTTAACCTCAATTTCGTTCCAAAAAGCATTTCCATCTTCAATTTTGATTCTCACAAGCTCTCTTTTTGTTTTTATTCTCACTTTATCTCTCAATTCTTTTTCTCACTGATTACTCTGTCTGTTTTTATTTCACACATCTCTCTTTCTGTTTTTGAACTCGCTACATCTCTCATTGCTTTTTCTCACTTAAACACTCTGTCTGTTTTTATTTCACACATCTCTCTTTCTATTTTTGAACTCACTACATCTCTTATTTCTTTTTCTCACTTAAACACTTTGTCTTTTTTATTTCACACATCTCTCTTTCTGTTTTGAACTCACTACATCTCTCATTTCTTTTTCTCACTTAAACACTCTGTTTGTTTTTTGTTTCTCTTAAGTCTCACAGAATTAATTATAACAATAGTAGTAATTATACATACCAATAGTAAGTTAAGCCAACAGTACTAACTTGAATTGCATCATCAACTCCTATTCCAAGCATCATTTTTGCATACTCCGCTGCATATTAACACAATTAACCTCCCCTCAATCAATACTTCAGAGGTTAAGCATTCCAATACCTGCAATCAGATATTGAAATCTGCCAACATCAAATGCTTTTGTGAGCAAATCTGCAATATTCTGATCTGTGTGAATCTTGATCATCTGAATAAGCTTCTTCTCATTTGAATCTCTGATGAAGTAATGTCTAATCTTGATGTGCTTAGTCTTTGAGTGAAACACTCGATTCTTAACTATGCAAATGGTGCTTTTATTGTTAATGAAAATCTTGGTATTCATGAAGTTGTAACCATAATCTAGCATTTGATTTTAAATCCAGAGTGGTTGTCCACAACAACTAGTAGTAGCTACATACTCTGCTTCAGTAGTAGAGTTGGCAACTATAGTTTGCTTCTTACATTGCTATGAAATCAATCTGCTTGCAAGAAATTGACAACCTCCTATTGTGGATTTCATGTCTAAACTTGCACCAGCATAATTACTGTCAGTATAAGCTTCCAAGTCAAATGGTGAGTCTTTAGGATACGAAAGGCCTAATTTAGGTTGTCCTTTCAAGTATCTAAAGATTCTTTTCACAGCATGAAGATGTAAAACTTTAGGTGTGACTTAAAATCTTGCACAAGCACATACATCAAACATTATATCAGGCCTTGAAGCTGTTAGATACATCAATGATCCAATCATTAATCTATATAAGTGAACATCAACATCTTCAGCTTCTGCATCATTGAGCAATGGCTTTGAAGTCTCCATAGGTGTACTTGCTGTCTTCATAGTTGAAAAACCAAAACTTCTTCAAGATTTAATTAAAATCCTATCATTTTTCTGAGTCACTTGCAGTCCTAAGAAGAATGTGAGCTCTCCCATAGAACTCATCTGTAAATTCTTATGCATCATATTTTCAAACTCAATACACATCTCATTCCTTGTAGACCCAAAAATGATATCATCTACATATACTTGTACTAGTATAATATCACATTTGACTCTTTTAATAAACAAAGTCTTATCTATCTGGCCTCTCTAAAATCCATTGTCTAATAAATAGGTAGATAGAGTCTCATACCAAGCTTTAGGAGCTTGATGTAGACCATATAGTGCCTTTTCTACCTTATAAACCCTTTTAGGGAACTCTGGATCTTCAAACCCTGGAGGTTGACAGACATAAACTTCTTCTTCAGTTTTTCCATATAGAAATGCACTCTTCGCATCCATTTGGTACACAACAAAGTCTTTGAATGAGGCATATGCTAAGAACATCCTAATTGCTTCAATCCTAGCAACTAGAGCAAAAACCTCATCATAATCTATTCCTTCTTCTTGAGTGTAACCCAGTGCAACCTGCCTTGCCTTGTTTCTAATCACAATACCTCTCTCATCTTTCTTATTCCTGTAGACCCATTTTGTTCCAAGGCCCTCTTGCCATATGGTAAATCAACCAAAGTCCAAACCTTCTATAATTTAAACTATAGAAGCTCATCCTGCATTGCTTCTATCCAGCTTGGATCTGTCAAAGCTTAAATCACCTTCTTGGGTTCTACTTGTGATAGAAAACAAGCAAATAGACAAGTATGAAGGTCTTTATAAGTTTTCCCTTCATAAACAACACTAATAAACCCTTGTTCATTTGAAGTCTTTATCATTCTCCTTGTCTGTACACCAGACTGCACATCACCAATTACATGATCATGTAAATGATCTTTATGGATTCTTGTATTTGGAGTACTGGAAACTAGATATGTGGTAGTAATGTTGCTCATATCTAATTCTGTTTCATCACCAAAGAAATCAGCATGTGTAGCTTCAAGTGGAGCAGTAGTAACTGTTGGACTAACAGTATTAAGATTTAGACTACCAGTATTAACATTTGTACTGGCAGTATTAATACTTGGCCCAGCAGTATTAACATCTTGAGTATTGTTTTCAGGTCTCTCTTGATCATCAGTTCCACTTTCTTGACTTACACCTTCCTCATCCTTCTTTCCAGCATCACTAGAAGGTTGTGGTTTATCATTGCTGGCATTCTTTGAAGAATAATTAAATAGTGAACCATCTTTCTATAGTGGCATCAAAATGTAGTCTTGGCTAGATCCTGTCTCCTTGCTAGAATGACTTGTACCAACACTTTCTTCTGTACCTACAGAACCATTAGAGTTTGTACCTACAACAACTGACACATAAATCATTGATTTTGTTAGAACATCAATATCAAACAACCACTTTGGTCCATCACCTGCAATAATAGGCTTATCCTCTAAGAACCTAATATGTAAGTTTTCTTCTACTTTCCTAGTTCTAATGTTGTATACCCTAAAATCCTTACTATTCAA
>BQNB010042944.1:9715-45812 GCA_026074375.1 Tanacetum coccineum | reverse complement strand
TGCACCGAAAAAACATACATGCACGTAGAACCATCTTTAAAAAAACAACCAATAACATGTTGTTTCACCACACTTCACACTATAAAAAACAACCAATATCGTTGTTACACACTATAAAAAAATAATACATAAAACATTTATAAAGTTCACATAATTTGCAGAATAGTTTCGTCAACATACATCATCTGTTACAAAAAAAGTAGCAAACCATTTACAAAGTTCACATAATTTGCAGAACTTTACAATACAGATTCATAAATCATTAAATAACTTACACTTAGGAACGTAATCGGTCCCAAAAAATAACTGTTGGACATTTCCCAGTTCCACCCATCCTTGCATGTCGTAAGACACCTCCATACATACTCGTACCAATTGATTTTTGCCAAATCAGTTTTCTTGCTAATTTTATACAGAACACTAGTATCACAAATTCCTTTTGGTTTCACACCGCCCATCAACGCTGTGAATAGGACAATGAAATTCAACTTGAAATTCATGTCCGCCAATCTTAGACTTCCTAATCAAAAACTTGACAGCACTAGGTGTTATGTCCTTTCATTTTTTGAACTGACAGCCTAGTCTTTAACCATCTCATCATCTTTTGCATTTTCCTCCGCCATTATGTCCACCCCCTCATTTCTTAATCCAAGCATCTTATCGATCGACTGTTGTGTAATTACAATCGACCTCTCTTTCAATTTAATCTCCATCTTATCCTGATTGAAATTATCGACCACATAGAAACCAATTTTAGATGGAATTCCATCCACCTTAAAATCTAACATATCCGCAAAACCAATTCGTCCAAGACATGATTTTTGAATCGGCTTCAGTGTCACAACAGCATTGTAAAATGAATGTGGACTAGTTCTCGTTTAAAAGACGTATGGCTTCTTCTTTTTCCCTTTTAACTGCTTAGCTGTGCTACCATTTGAACTTTCTCCTATTATTCCTCTTAACTTTCTTACATTTCTCTTTGTCATCACCTACAATTTCAACATTACAGTTTTAATACACTTTTAATACATGCACTTTAATTTAAACACATTCGTTATTCTTGGATTTACATCTTACCAATCATATCAGATTTCCTTTTTCCCTTTGCAGCCACAATATCACGCTCCTTGGCCTTTGTTCCCTTTTCAGCTGTCACAACCAGACAAAAAAACAGATAAACCATCTTTTATGAACCCTTACAAGTATACTTACATAAACCCCATTACAAGTAAAATACAAATATGTAAACCCAACTACACTTACCGTAAGTATCCAACAGACTTGATCCAGTATCCCTTTTTTCAACTAGCTTACTATGCTCAGCGCCTTTTCCCTGCCTTTTCCCTTTCCATTTGTCACAACTACAAAGTCGTCTCCACTTGATTCATCGTCTACGGAATATGCATCCTCAATGGTATTCTCTTCAAATACCGGACCTTTGCACTTAAACCTTCCACTTCTCCTTAGCTCTGTAATATGAATGCATAAAATTAGATATTTCATACTAACAGAGCCGCAATCAAAGCACATATTGTATTATTTTTTAAACACCACCCACAGAAACCTAAACACAAACGCACTATGCATTTTGAATACTCCTAACACAAACACACTGCCCGTATAATAAACACCAAACACAAACATCCTGTTCATTAAATAAACACCAAAAATAAAAACCAAGTCCATATTATTAACAAATATGTACATTTGTAAACTATAGTTACAATGTTGCGTATGCCCTTCACAAAACAACAATAAAATGTTGCGAAAATAATTACACAAACACCCTTGTCATTTTAACCGACATCCTTTACAAGCGCAAAACATTTTCGCAACATAATATCATTAACCACTAACAAAAAATAAATCGATGCTACTATAAATAAGTACATGCATGTTCATCAACTACACATTTCAGCAACTAGAAACAAACACCTAATAATTTTTGTAACAAACATAAATCGATGCTACTATAAATCATTAATAATTAAAATTAATTTCATATCAATCTTTCAATTCAATCAAAACAAATATGTAACATTACCTAACATTAACTAATTAAACATACATGATCAGTGGTTAACCCTAGATAATCAGTGGCTCACTAAAAAATATTTAACATTGATGAACAAACCTGCCATGGTTGTGCTTCGTTTGAAAAAAATTGATTGATTTTATATGAATGATTGAGTGGATGCTTAAGGAGAAATTTTCTGCCCAACCTAGTGAGACCGAAGTCGAAACCTTCTATAACTATATTCCCTAAGAGATATGCACTAGTACTTTTCTATTAATTTTATTGTAATATGTGGATGTTTTAAAATTCCTATTAATGTATGTGTCATGACGATTCCGTCGGTTACATTCTGATTCTCTATAAATTAAAGTAAGTCGTTTCTTAAATAGTCATCGCTTTGTCAACACTTTCGTTGTCGTCTTATAAACCATTTTTACAATTGTCTTATAAACTATTTAGTTGTCTTCCACAACCTATTTCGTTGTCATTTTATAAGCTAATTAGCGTCAATTCGTAAACTATTCGTTACCATATTATAAACCCCTTACTAGTTAAAAACAATCACTTGATTTTCTCGAAAACCATTTTGCTAACACCGTAAAAATAATAATAATAAGAAATAAAAAAAAATTACTGCTATCTTGCAAAATATCTTGTGTCGATATAAAAGCTGCTTTGTTCTCGTTTTCACGAATCGTTTTTGCTACCTTATGAACCACATTGTAAATATACCATGCAAACCTTTAAACGTAACACTATTTGACGAAATGGGCATTTCTTCGTTAGTACCTAAATTATACATAGCCTGATCACCTATGGATAATTTAGGAAGGACCATGCCATGCTAAGAGTAGTCACCATTTTTTTTTTGTCAATCTACCTTCACTTTCCATTTCTATTTACGTTTCTTTCTCTATATTTTCAACAAATTTTATCGTATTTATGTTTTACTAATATTTTGCGTGTGTGTTCGTGAGTTGTGTTTGTCATGTATATTTGTATTAGTACGTGTCGTAACTGAGTGGATTTTCCCAACCCTATCATATAGAGACACCGTACCCTTAGCCGAGAGACCAAATCACGCTCCTTGCGGTCATGATGATCATGGATTGTAAAGTTTTGGAACATTAGGAACTGGTTCCATTTAATTGGATTAGGATCAAGAAAATATGGAGATAGCCAACTCACCGGCCTAGAAACTGTTAATGAAACAACTGAGACGTAAAAGCGTTATGCTGATGTGAGACGAAAACCACTTGAGTTTCAAGTTGGAGTTAAGGGCATGATGAAAATGTCGCCAAAAAGGGGTGATACGTTTTGGCAAACAGGGAAAGCTGAACCCGCGTTATATTTTAGGCTTTTCAAAATCCTCATCAAAATCCAGAACCGTTCTAAGTAACATTTAGCTTATCACGGAAAAATCGTTTCTTGTGATCCCTATACGTCATCTATCCTTACCGATTCGTGCTTTATTGAGACTTATGTGTGCATATGCTATATGTGTGCTTGCGAATTATTTTGCTCTGGGTATTATTTTCCATGGATTCTTTCTGCCTCAAGAGTTTATCTCTGCTATGAGTTCGTTTGTTTGAGTTACATTTGCCATGCATTTATCCTCCCATTCCGTTTACTTTTGCCTTGCGCATGGCCTAGGAATATGTTGATTAGATTCAACACACCTTATTCTCGTCACCTCGTAATGTCTTATTTATTTATTTACTTATTTAATTATATATATTTTTTACACGACTTTATACCGCTGCACTCTTCTTTACACCTCGTGAATTGCAGAAAACATGTTGACGTCAGGACAAGTTCTAAGTGTTGCCATCATCGAGCAATTGATAACCCGACGTGTGGCTGAGGTGATGGCAGCTTACGAAGCAAACCAAAACAATCAAAATGGAAATGGAAATCCTAATGTGAATATTAGAGGTGTTGTGCCTGTTGCTCGTGAGTGTACTTATCAAGACTTCATGAAATGTCAACCACTAAACTTCAAGGGGACTGAAGGAGTTGTTGGGTTGACTAGATGGTTTGAAAAGATGGAGAATGTGTTTCACATCAGCAATTGTCCAAAGAAGTATCAAGTGAAGTATGCCTCGTGCACTCTACAGGACAGTGCATTGACTTGGTGGAACTCGCACAAGAGGACAATTGGAACTGATGCTGGATATTCCATGCCATGGAAGGCACTTATGAAGTTGATGACTGAGGTATATTGTCCAAGAAATAAGATTCAGAAGATGGAGACTGAGTTATGGAATCTGGCTGTGAAGGGTAATGATTTGACTGCTTATACCTAAAGGTTCCAATAGCTAATCTTACTGTGCACTAAAATGGTCCCTGAAGAGGAAGACCGAGTTGAGAAGTTTATTGGGAGTCTACCTAATAATATACAAGGAAATGTAATTGCTGCTGAACCCATAAGACTCCAAGATGTTATTCGAATTGCAAACAATTTGATGGATCAGAAACTGAAAGGTTATACTGCTAGAAATGCTGATAACAAGAGAAGGTTTGATAATGACCCAAGAGATAACTGTGTGCAACAACCACCCTTTAAGAGGCAGAATGTGGCAAGGGCTTACACGATTGGGAACAATAAGAATAAGGGCTATGCTGGAATTTTACCACTCTGCGACAAGTGCAAGCTGCACCACCATGGCCCATGTCCCGTTAGATGTGGAAACTGCAAGAAGGTTGGCCACCAAGCAAGAGATTGTTGGGCCTCTACTACAATGACATGCTATAGATGTGGAGGAAAAGGGAACACCAAGAGGTACTGCCCATAGTTGGAGAACGTGAATGGAGACGGAGAAGCTCATCAGGACCTTGACATTGTTATGGGTACGCCCATCCCCAAAAATTTGTTACGTTCCCGTATTAACTAATGCAAGCGCCAATATGAATTTCATTTTCACCGTTATTAGCCATCATAGCGGTGTCACCTCAATTTTCTCGGTCATTTAACACTAGGTTAAGTTAACTAAATAATTGACCTTGTCATCTTCTTTTAAGAACTGTCCTTTAATCGTACCCTTTTCTCGAACCTCCCGTTTACGTTAGATACCACGTCTTGAGCTTCGGGACGAAGCACTTTTAATGGGAAAAGATGTTACACCTCGTAAATTTCGAGTCATTATTTTTAAACTATTCCGTTCATTATTTTGACTTTTATACGTTACGTTTAAATGTAACTTAAAACCGAGAAGTTATCCCGCGTAAAACTGAAGAAAAAAACTCATCATCGGATGCGTTCCGGCTTCGGTCTTGGATTGTTCTACGTGTTATATGCATTATTTTATCATTTTAAAGTGTTACGTAGTTTACATACACTTCTGTTTGCGATTCTTACGTTTTTCGAGTACAATTTACTTTTTTCGCGTTTTTAGTGTTCTATGTCAAACGAAACCCTGGAAATTTACCACCTTTACATGTAAACCTAAGTTATCAACCATTATCCTTCCTAACATCAAAATTTTTGAAATTTATCCCCCCTCCTCTTTCAAAATTTTGGATTCAAGCTTCAAATTAAATAAAAAGGTATCTTTCTTGTTTTTACCATGCATGTGTTCATGTAAGATGAGAAAGTGACACATGAGAGTGTCACTCTCATGCACACTTATCTTCCAAGACATCCTCATGTGCATACTTACACATTTTGACCACCCTTGACCTTATTAATCACCTAAACCTAACCATTTAATTCTTAAACTACAAAATGGCTCACAATTGGCTCTCTTTTGCTCTTGTTGGACCGAACCACTCTCACACACACACACTTGTTAGTGTGTGTTGACTTGTCAACATGAACCAACCTTAAAACCTAGCTCTTACCATATAAATACTTGCACTTTCTCATCCTTAGGGTTTCATTTTACTCCTAGCAACTAAGAAAAACAACTTCTTCTCCTTCCTTTACCTCCCCAACCCACGACAAGCATACACCCCTTTAAGGTTTGCTTGTCTTTCATTTTTTTACAAATCCAAGGGTTCAAGACTAGTATTTAGGGTATTCTAAGGTATTTCCAAGAGTGGTTCCATTCAATTTCAAGGTTTCTTCAATAATTTTAAAAGTTAAGGTTTCAAATAATTTTAGGGGTTTTGCAAGATCTTGTGGTATTTTATTGATCTATGTTACAATTCTGTATTTTCGTGGGCTTTATAGGGGGAGGAGTGCGACGTAGACTACCACACGTGCCCCGCCTGCGAGAGCGAAGCACGATAAAATCCTTTTAAAGCGGCCATAATTAATGATATGCAATATTGTGGGACGTTTTTGTGTAACGTTCACAATAGAATTGTTTGGGTCAAAATAAAAAGTGCAAGTGCAGCTAGGGGGTCATTTGTTTTGTGCATACATTGTGTGTGTTTAATGCACGTGAAGGTCTAATTCAAAAGCAAGAAAGCTGTTGAATCTCATCTGTATATATGAGAGGATAAATCTCGGAACAAAATAAAACCAGTTTTGGTTGGTTTAGAAGAGATCAAAACATGATGTGAGAGAGGGAAACCGCGAGCCGTGTTCGGACTCTTGCCGCGTGGTACACATAGTATGAACTGCCGAACCGAATATGGTCGAAAAATAAGGCATATGATAAGAAACTTTTATTTTATATTTTCTTCGAAATCCCGAATCGCAGAACATCAGATTAATAACCTGCGACTAGGGTAACCACATATCTTTTCTCCTAATACCGACAACACACTTATATAAACAGACTCCGCTATAGCATCATTTTTTAATTTTATTCAAAGCGTTTTTTGACTCTGCTATATCCGGACACACATAACCTAGTGAACGAAACCCGGTCTGCAACAAAAAATAAACTTTCATTTAAGATCGTAAATTATGTTTTAACCAAAATGTCTTGAAAATTATATATGTTCTTCATAGCTTTGATTATTTAATTTAATTACCTTAAAAAAATTTCAAATCATTAGTTTTACAAGTCAAGATAATAAAACACTAACTCAAATTATGCATTTTTTCCATATTAAATAAAAATTTAAGTTTTAAAGATTCTTAAGGGGAAGAGTGAGGTGTGTGGCTGTCGTGTAGATCCAACTTGGGTATAGAACCCTCAAATACTGTGTCGTTTTGATTAAAAATCCACTTTTTGTCATTCTTTGATTCGCCTTTCTTGTCATTGCTGATTTTTTCAAGATTATGACACAAGGTTTACAACTAAACGTTTTTGTGATTACTAATTTCGTAGGTTTTAATATTCATAATGCAAACTATAGTACTTGCACGTGAACTACTTATGTTTTACTTTTGGGGAAAGTGAGTGTGTGGCTGTTGTGTAGCCAAGCTTGGGTATAGAACCCTCAAATACTGTGTCGTTTTGATTAAAACACAACGAATCCACTTTTTGTCATTCTTCCTTTTTCATGTGATTCAAGATTATGACACAAGGTTACAACTAACGTTGTTTTGTTACCAAATGTCTGAGAGTAATTTAACAAATGAAAACTAGCTTGGGGCTTGTAACAAATGTCTGAGAGTACTTTTGTAACAAATGAATTTAATTAGCTAATTGGTTCAGTTGGTTGGTTGTTGAAAGTAGTTCAATGGAGCACTTTTTTAATGAGATGAAAGAAGATAGAGATGGCTGTGAAGATACACTTAATGATACTACAACTTGTTTAACTTGAAGTACATTTTTGAGGAGACGAAGATGATCTATTAGCTGCAACAGAAGATTTTGACCTTTATGACTTGCCATTGTGATATTAAGATAAGCTAAAAGCAACAAAGGGTCTAACATTCAGATCGAAAAGGGGTTGAGTTGTTTGGCTAGCACTACTTTTGACATTACGGTTCTATGTAATATTTTTTGTACTCGCGGTATGTCAATTTTTTGCAATCTTCTGAACTTTACATGTAATATTCTGTAACTTGATATCGTTCTCTAAATTTCTTTGTAAATCTCAATTGGTTATTCTTTGTATATGTCTCATTACACTTTATTTCACAATATCTTTGAAATGGGAATTGCAACATAATTGTTCAAAACAGACTTGTCAAATATGCAGAGAATACAGATTGTGTAATGGGAATTAATGAATTAAAAATTTACGCAAACAGGTTCAACGATGTAGCATATACTAAAGATGTATAACCAATTAAATTATGAGTTAAAAACGGACAAAGTTAGCTAGATGGTACACACGATAACAGTTCAATCGCATTTGTAAACAAGATGAGCATTTTAAGATATATTTTTATTCAATAATCATATCAGATTACATAAATTGTTGTGCATCAATAACCTTAAGAATAACTAAACATATTTAGGATCCAACATAAGGAAATTACAAATGAAACTCCACCAAGAGCATCTCAGCTACCTTAAGAAGCACTTAACATAACTATTTTACAAATCCATGGAGGGTTGGTAATTTTCTTTCCCTAGTGAAAACATTTCGCAAATCAAAAACGAATCGTAAATATAGTAGATTTTGGATGAGGACAAGAATTATCATGGGCTGGGAAAATAATAAATGACCCTCAAGTAATCAAATAAATCCCTAGCCCCATAACCACCACAAAACAAAAAGATGGAATTACAAACATGATTCGAATTATAGATAAATTAAAAAGGAGTAAATTACAACCACAATGTGAGACTCGGTTTTGCAACATGAATGAAGAAAATGAATAAAGAAAAGGAATGAGTCAGTTCTGAGAGGAGGAAGAAGATGGAAGGTGGGAAATTGATTTTGTTGGATTGTTATAAAACACTGTCGTATTTAAGGTTCTATATCCAAGCTTGGCTACACAACAGCCACACACTCACTTTTCCCATTTTTTAATCTTTTAAAATTTTCAAGTTTTAGGTTTAATTTACGTTTTCATAATGAGTTATTAATTGATCATATATAATTTAGAATTTTAAAGTATTTAAAGTAATTAAGTCTTTACTCTTCTCATTATTTTTTTGTTTTTTTTTTTATTTTTTTATTTTTTGTTTTTTTTTTGTTTTATCTTTTGGCCATATATAATTTAACCGTTTTAAATTAATTAACAAAAGTTTTTTTTTCTTAACAAAAAAAAACCCTTTAACTTAACTGTAGTTAGAATGATATCTCCAGTTGAAAAGTAATTTTGTATTTCCCCCCTAGACACAGTTTCCATGATCAAAACATTTGAGTATGACAAAAAAAATAGTATTCTACCTATCTTATCTACGTATTCAAAATTCAACTTTGCAATAAAATAGTTTGTCAAGTTTACATTCACCAAATTCAACAAAACAACCTTTTCAACAATTAGACAAATCTCCTTTATAACGTAGTATAGATATAACCTTTTTAAATCAATCCAAATATGTAATAAATATTTATTTTTCTCCCAAAGACTTTTCCCATAAAATACAATTTTTCAAAAATGTTAAAATTTCAAGAAATGGCTAAAATACTTTTTTCAACAAAGTTGAAATTTAAAGAAATATGACTAAATGCTTTATATTTAGTATAGAAAAGTGTAATTCTCGTATCAAATTATACATTTATAAAACTCTTTATACATTACACACAATTACACCACTAAACATTTTTATACTAACCAATACTACCTACAAGAAAGTTAGAATGCTAAATAATATATACTTGGTACGGAACCAGACACACCCCCCCTCTACAACACACTTCTACTCTCTCTACTACCCTCTCCCACACACACACACACACACATCGAAAGCTCAACTTAGATCAAAATAAACAGTTACATATCATTTTTTAACATTTCCTATGAATACAAACATACTCACACACAATCTGCTGCTCTAGACAACCCCAAAGCACAAATTCCTCAAAGCCACCAAAATAGCAGTTTCAGGCCGCAACTGTAAATTTAAAAGCACAATAAAGAAACTCATATTAATAGAATAAAAATCGTTAGAAATCACAAAATATGGTAGAAGTGGTTTACGATGATACACTTAACATGATATCTAAAACTGAAAATCAAAATGAAAGCAAAAAAATATGAATGTGATAAGTTGGATATTGAGAAAATTAAGTGTTTATGTTTATGTGTGTTTTTTCAATGCAATCGTGATCCCTATTTATAGAGGATTTACCTAAACTATAGTCAATATAAATTATGAGAGATTAATATGCCCATTAATCTATTTCATAATTAGCCTCCTAGGAATTAGTGGTTACAATACCAAATTAAATGTGACTAACATTGCCTAAATTACATTACGACTCTCAGACTTTCAAATGTCAACATTTCCTAAAATGTATTTCTACTTTCAACATTTCAAGATTAAGAGTTTCAAGAATTCAATAATGGGTGATACACCCTTTATAATGTAGTATAGATAAACAAAAAGCCTAAAAACTTAAAAAAGAACATACACGTAGATATGGTGGCAACAGTTTCTGACAGCAACCTCGTTTTCGACGGCGATTTCTCGTGGCGACCTCGTTTCCGGAAGCGAAAATTTGTGGCGGCAGATGGTGGCTGAAATAAAATATGACAAAGATAATGAATAAATTAGTATAAAAATATGGTAGAAGTGGTTTACGATGATACACATAACATGATATCTAAAACTGAAAATCAAAATGAAAGCAAAAAAGTGTGAATGTGATAAGTTGGATATTGAGAAAATTAAGTGTTTATGTTTATGTGTGTTTTTTCAATGCAATTGTGATCCCTATTTATAGGGGATTTACCCAAACTATAGTCAATATAAATTATGAGAGATTAATATGCCCATTAATCTATTCCATAATTAGCCTCCTAGGAATTAGTGGTTACAATACCAAATTAAATGTGACTAACATTGCCTAAATTACATTACGACTCTCAGACTTTCAAATGTCAACATTTCCTAAAATGTATTTCTACTTTCAACATTTCAAGATTAAGAGTTTCAAGAATTCAATAATGGGTGATACACCCTTTATAATGTAGTATAGATAAACAAAAAGCCTAAAAACTTAAAAAAGAACTTACAAGTAGATATGGTGGCAGCAGTTTCTGACAGCAACCTCGTTTTCGACGGCGATTTCTCGTGGCGACCTCGTTTCCGGAAGCGAAAATTTGTGGCGGCAGATGGTGGCTAAAATAAAATATGACAAAGATAATGAATAAATTAGTATGAAAATATGGTAGAAGTGGTTTACGATGATACACATAACATGATATCTAAAACTGAGAATCAAAATGAAAGAAAAAAAGTGTGAATGTGATAAGTTGAATATTGAGAAGATTAAATGTTTCTGTGTGTTTTTTCAATGCAATTATGATCCCTATTTATAGGGGATTTACCCAAACTATAGTCAATATAAATTATAAGAGATTAATGTGCCCATTAATCTATTCCATAATTAGCCTCTTAGGAATTAGTGGTTACAATATCAAATTAAATGTGATAATTTAATGCATTGAAACATTAATCTATTAATTCGTAGGTTTTGAAAAGTCAAATCAGTTTCGTTTGCAAGCTTTCAACTTTCAACATCATAATGATTTCAATTGTTTTCGAAATTAGAATTCAATTTTCAACATTCAGCCAATTGTTGAAAATTCAAGAATTGGGCAAATTTCTTTTATATGTAGTAGAGATTTGTAAGCTCTTTCTTGAATCTTCTTTTGATTTCTTTATTTTCTTATGCTTTTGGTTTAAATCCTATTGTGTTTGTGTTAAATTTAAAAAAAAGAAATGAAATGGGTATGTGAAATAATAAAGTTTTATGCTTTCTTTTATAATAATTTATTATTAAAGAAATGATGAGTTGATTTGTGTGTTGCAACAATGATGGAGATGGGATTAGGATAGATATAAGTGTGGATTTGTTGTTGGTTTAGTTGTGAATGAAGTTTAGGTTAGATTAGGCACTATTGTGAAGTTTGAATGAATTTATGGAGGCGTTTGCGAAATATAAGGTTGTTGGTCCGATTTTATTTTGAGGTTTTGTGAGAAGATATTTTTGCGGTGACTGATAAAAGTAGTCTTATATGTTGCTTTAAAAAGTTTCAAAGGTGGTCTCAAGGAGTTTGACAACGTTGTTTTAATATTTTTTTGTTACTCACAATTTTGTAATCTTTATAAGCATGTTTTTATGTATATACACAACATCTCATATCTGCGAGCTTTGCTTAGTGGTTATATTAAAGTAATATGAAAATTTTAAGATCATTTTGCTTTAAAGTCTGTTTTATAATCACGGTACAGAGCCTCTAAAATACATAAGACGGCCCTCATGACCTTGAAACCAAGAACGGCATATTTTTTAAAAGCAATCATGAAATCGACCTTTAAACACGTGCCATAAACTTTTCAAATTTTTTGTTATAGTTGTCAAAAGTCTTTTGACGATGATCCACGTTATACATATATACTTTGTGTGTTAACAGGATTTAACGCCACACTTGCATTAACCGATTTAGAGTCCATCTGATCAAACTTGAATTTGGCATGACTAACCTAACAAAACTTAATATTGTTTCGACTGACTAAACCTCTAGTAAATTTGACTAGTTGTTAGTTAGCGAATTAAGTAATTTAGTTGGGAGAGTGTGAGTACCGATGCCATTTCTCGCCGTCTTTCTTTGTCAACTTTTGACCTTAATAATTTTGTTTGTGTTATATAATACTTGATGAAATTTATACCAATGGAAAATACATTTTTTTTAAAAACTAATCTATTCATATATATGCATCAAAATACTAAATAGCCACAATACAAAAATATTTATGGTAAAAGTTGACAAAGAAAGACTTAAAAAGTCAAAAGTGGATAATAATTTTGAGACGGAGGTAGTAATTTAGTTGGGAGAGTGTGAGTACCGATGCCATTTCTCGCCGTAGGCACCACCGCCAACGTGAACCCATTTTGTTATAAATTGAATTAAATAATAGAATAAAATATTTCTGTCAATCTCTTTCTTGTACGTTCACAGACAACTTTTACTTATTAAATTATTATTTTGTCCCCTTATTATTTTACAATTATTATTTGTACGCGTAAACTAAAATGTAAGTTTTTAAAAATCGTGTATATCATAATACATAGTACGTCCCATGTCCGTTAAAAATCTCGATTCTGATCCTTTGATATTAATTTTACAATACTACAAAGAAAAAAAATATCGTTTCATGTAAAAATTTTGTGAGACATCATCTTAATAAGACCCTGATTTTAATACCATAAAATCTTAAGATATTATTCGATCCGATCTTACTTTTCTCAAACCATACATAAGTTAAAAAACTACAAATTTATATATTAAGTTTTCTAAAATATGAAATAAAAGAAGCTAATTGTATTAAACACTTCATAAAAATAATTTTGACTTACATTTTCATGATATGTGATATAAAATGATATGTAGATTTGCATGATTTTACAACGCCTATTAAGAAAATGACTTTATAATAGAATCTTAAAATCTCGATCCGATCTTACGATCACGATCTTGCAAAAAATAAAAACGATCATAGGTAGTGATGACGTACCCCCTTCTCCGGCTCGAAGGTCTCCCCTTCGAGCTCGAATGGGATCCTCTTCCTAATTACACTATAGGGTCTTCGAATAGTTTCGAGTGGCGTAAAATCATCTTCGGGATGATTACTAGTATGGGAATCTGCCACGCGAAAGCCTACACCCTTCGCGGGAGGTCTTCGACGAAACTAGGGCAAATGTCTGGCTAAGTCAAAACTCACGTTCTCCCTCTTTAGCAAGGCTTTCCCGCCTTGGTAGAGATCGTGGTACACAGTTCCTGCAATCACCCCTTAAATCGTGGGACACCCCCACGTTCACCGGTTTTTGTGCTAGGCCTCGTCCATCCTATTTTCACACCTATAAATAGATGGTCAGGTCTCCAGGTATGACTAACACTTTCATACACACTCATTTTACCTTACTTTACGCTACAAAGCACATACTTACTCTCACGCCGGAGGTGATTCGCAGGGACACCCCCTGCGCTTCACTTAACGTAGTGTTTCCATTTGTGTTGACACAGGTTATCCAAGACTTGGCAATCCAGCAACCATCACAAGAACTCTTCGATCTCTTCGAAGCCTGATCGTGCCCATATTTGCACAATCAGTGGCGCCATCCGTGGGACCCGCAACAATTAGTCCCGTTCTAACCAAGTCAAATAACCTCAAAACCACTCTACCTACTTTTCCGGCATGACAAACGGAAGAGAAATGACGCCACCATCGGGTTTCTCGACACCACCTCAGATACCAAATAACACCACCAGTGAAAGACCACCTGTGATTACTACCGTGTTTGCCGCCACTACTCCTGAAAACACGCCATTTGCATATCGTGCTTCCACTTCGGCTAATCCTAATCCTATGATTAGCCCTGCTTTTGTGGAGTCAAATTATAAAGTCCTTGAATCTCTTTTAAGAGAACGAAGAAGGTAGGTACGTAATGAAGACCTCCAAATTAAACTTGAATATTTCAGTGAGGACTATGATGAAGAGCGAGAGATGGAACCAAGACTTGAGCCCAACATGGAAGTTACTCCAACCCTTCGGCTAAGGTCTCATGTGGTCCGTAGGCAGCGAGAAAGAGTTGTGGGATTTGAGGAAGCACCGAACAGGAAGGAAGCAGGAGAGGAAGAAATGCCGAAGGTATTAGGCCCTCGAAGATTGAAGCAAGAGAAGATGAAAACAGGGGAGTGAATCTTCCCCTACTCTTGGCGACTCACTTGGGAACGAACAAAAGCAGTCAACCCTTACAATCCTCTTTGACCTCCGTACACGGAGGCCACCAACCTTCGACTAACATGGGAGGGAATCTCCCTCCCAACGGTACGCTTCTCTCACACCATGCCCAGCCATTCATACCTAGTAGTTTGCATACACCTACTAGACTTATGCCTATTCATGCTAACCCCTACTCCCAACCATCTGCGGGCCTTGCCAATAGGCAAATTCTGAATTTCCCTTTCCAGACCCAGATTGGTAATCCCTCTGCTAGGGGAATATCCACCTATCAGATGGGGGGTATATACCACAAACTTTTACCAACAATGATGTACCTTCATACAATGGGTCTATGTATCCCACAGTTACCCCTTCGAGTAACTGCCCCTTTTATACGCAGCCCATGTATGCACCACTAAATATGCCTGTGTACCCAAACCCTACAGGCTCCTTCATAGATTCCACAAGTTTTGTAACCCCTTTTGTTCGCTGGATCGAGGATTATCCTCTTCTAGATGGACTAAAAATTCCCTCCCATATTGGTTCTTACGATGGAAAAGGGGACCCAGATAATTTCTTGCACCTTTTCGAAGGGGTCATCCGCATGCAAAAATGGTTAATGCCAGTAGCTTGCCACATGTTCACATACACCCTCAAAGATTCTGCCCGCATATGGTGGAATATTCAGAAAACAGGTAGCATTCTCAACTATGAGGATCTAAAGGCTAAGTTTCGGTCACACTTCAGTCAGCAAAAGAAGTTTACAAAGACACACTTAACGGTTCACAATATCAAGCAAAGAGAAAGAGAAAGTACTAGGGCCTTCGTTACCAGATACACTAACGATACTCTACAGATTTCGGGTCTACACGAAGAGCAGTGTATCTCTGGTTTTATTCATGGTTTAAGGACAAGAAGCTTAGTTGAGCATCTCTCCACAGACCTCCCATCCACCTACAAGTGTTTGATGGAAAAAACCTACACCTGGATCGAAGCAAGAGAAGTGACAACCAATGGAACTCCTAATGATCGAAGGGAAAATTTTGAAAGATCAAGAAAATCATCTTAGGACAATAACTGAGGACAGAAAGGCTGGGATAGGTTCTCCCCATACTATGGACCTAACCACAAACTGCTCTCCAACCTATCCAAAAGCCCAAGAGAGATCCTCGCCACAGAAAAGGCAGCTAGAAGCTTCGAACAACCTCTTTGTATGTCTGGAAGGAGACGGTCACGAGATATGTCCAAATATTGCCATTTACATAAAGACCACAGGCATGACACCAACGAATGTCGTCAATTAAGAAACCAGATTAAAGAAGCTGTGAAATCAGGATAACTTTCCCATCTTGTGAAAGGAATCAAGAAAGAAAGAGTAAAGGCCTCCGAAAACCAGCGAATATAAGGGAAAAAAGACAAAAGAAACTACGCCAGCGACGCAACCTATACTTTTGATAGGCAGATGGTTCGTATTCGAAGAATAAATTTGAAGGCCTCACCTCGATGGCAAGGAAATTACATTCCCTTTACGAGGTACCAAATCTTCAGCTCCGGTAGTAATAAAATCTAAGATCTTTTTTTTATTTGGAAGGAGAAGGAAAACCGAGTACAGGATGGATAGCGGAAGCTCATAGAAATAATTTATTGAACATTCTTCTTGAAATTAAAAACCGGTCCATCAAAGATCTAAGGTTGGACTCGAAGGGGGTTCCCCCCCCCCCCCACTTTAATGGGTTTTTAGGAGAAAATCTTGTCTATTAGGAAATATTCCTTTGGAAATCCATGATACTCGATGCCCTTCACAGAAAAGGACTCTCAGTTCATGATCGTTAAGTCTGATTCGCCATATATTATGCTACTGGGGAGGACAACAATGCAGAAGATGGGAATCATGGTTTCCACCATTCACGGGGCTATCAAATTCCACACCACCAAAGGGATTGGTATTGTATTCTTGACACACGAATCCGATAAGGTAAAAGAATGAATGAAGAAGGTTAGAGAGACACCCTCATCAAATGAAAAAGGGGTTTTCAGATGCACTATGGCAGAAGAAAAAGTGGTCGTTAATAACAAGTATCCAGAACAAACAGTCACTATCGAAAAGCAACTACCGAAACACTTCAAAGGAAGGCTACGGGACCTCCTGATGGCCAATGCGGAACGTAGCAGTGGCAAAATCATTGCTAGCCTGGGTATGCTCCTTCTTTTACAAAGAACGATATCCTTTAGCCTTTGATAAGTTAAAAGGCTCCTTCATGGCAGCAACCTGCTCATACGCTCTGCAGCGTCCATAAGTAATGGCAGAGGACACCAATGTACCAACAAGCCTGCCTAGCTCAGCACTATGCACCAACTCTATAGCAGCATAAGGTACGACCTTTGATACTACATCCCTCTTATCTTGGTTGAGCTCCTCAACCTCTCTACGAAGATACACCTCAACAGCCTCCGGCCTAGCTTTCCCTACCTCTAAGGAATTAACCTTCGACTCAAGGGTCGAAAGGGTCACTTGGTAGCCTACCCATTTTTGGCTCTCTAGCATCATCCTATTAAGGTTACCTTTGTGCTCTTTAACATCGGCAATCAGCAAAGAAAATTTCTCTCGAAGAAAAAGTACAACAGGATTTTGATCAAACCTATGCCATAGCAGCTTCACATTTGACTCGAAGCTCTTCACATTCCTCCTAATAAGATCTTTCTCTAGCCTTGAAAACATCAGCTTCACCTCTCATCTTCTCAATAACCTACAAAAACTCATGGGCCCACCTGTTAACTGCATGATCCACCACAGCCTTCTGCTCATAACAACGGTCATGAAGATCAAGTAATTCCAAATCCATTTGATTATCTAAATGGCCTTTCCAAGTTGGTGAAGTGATAGCGAAGATCTTCAGGTGACAGGCATTAGCATCTTTAAGCTCAAAACAATCAGGGAGGCCTAAAGAACATATAAAGATGACAAAAGATGAATAAGCAAATCAATACCTTCAGAGAGAATTAAATGAACTCAAAATTTACCCTCATCATCATCAGATATGGAAAGAATAGGAGCATCATCCTTAGAAGCAGAGGTTTTGGCACTAACAGCACAAGAACTTGATGACCCAGAGGCTAGTTTCCTCTTCACATGAGGCCTTGAAGAACCTCCCCTCGTCTTACACTTCCTCTCTTTGATGCGGGCAGCTACACTCCCAGGGTGCACAATAAACACACCGGATTTCAGACTCTCCCCTGAATTTGCGGTAATCTCTACAGTCTGAACTTCAGGTTCCTCAACATCTTTAGGAAGCTTCGTATTCATTGAGGCAGAAGGGGAACCAATACTAAAACCTTAGGATGGCTCCTTAGGCAGAAAAGTAAGGTCATCATCATCTTCAGTATAGATAAAGTTCCTGAAAGCCATCTCTGCAAAACGAAGAAATAAATCATATATCAGCAAAAAAGAAGACTAAAGGAATAATCGAGAAAGATAAATACCCTTGCCGCCCACAATGATCGCAGGCCGTTGTTGGCCAAACTCCCATGAAGGCTTAAGGCCAGCTAAAAACAGAATGGGATCATCAAACACACGAACACTTATAGGATATCGACCAAGACGCTGGAAATAAGGATTTTCATCTATATTTGGAGGGAGCTTATCTTTGAAGGATTTTAAATTAAGCTTGTTTTCATCAAGTAGAAGTTGTGGGTACTTGGAAGAGATAATGGAGTCTTGAACAAAGAAGAATCGTTCATGCCAGCCCTCGATACGAGTAATGACCTTGGGAAGAAGGTTTGGAATGTGTTTTTCAGACCTTTTTTGGAAAGTTAGCCAGCTACCAGCCCGACAAAGATTGAAGAAACCTCAAAAGAGGTCAACAGAGGGTTCACAACCATAAGCTTTGCACATAATGATGAAAGTTGTTAGTTTGGCACAACCAAAGGGGTTAAGTCTGGAAATGTGAACTTTGAAATACTAAAGAACCTCACAGAAAAAGTCAGTAAGAGGTAACCTGAGGTTGGCAAGAGAAAAAGAATGTGTGTACAAGCCGACATAACCAGGAGGAGCGTCGAAGATGGTTTGAGTAGATGTGGGCAATATAACATCATACTCTGAAGGAATGGGATAGAGAGAAAGGAATTGATTCAACTCCTTGGCTGACAAAACGCAACGCTGCACAGCTATGGTATCCTTCGTACTTATAACTAAAAAATAGCTTTTGAAATTCTTACATTAGATTTGCCGAAGAATATTTCAGACGAGAGTGCCGATAATGTTTAGAGGTGTAAAAAGAAAAAAGGGTTTGGGAATGACGTTTATATAGGCGAAGCTAGAGAGCTGTGAGACCGCATACGTGGAAGAGATCAAAGACTTCTTTGGATTTCAAACTCAATTTAAATCAAGATAAGAAGTTCACGATAACCAAGGTTGACTGTTGAGTAATCTGCATTTAAACCCCCCCCCCTAACTAACCCCGTGACGAGTGGGTTTCACTATTTAGTGTATGCAACTTGGAACATGTTCTTCGATCTTGCTTATGAATGATAGTCGAAAGCAATACATATATAGATGTATACATTACATTCGATTGGGGGCTTGATGACGTACCCTCCTCTCCGGTTCGAAGGCCTCCCCTTTGAAGCCCGAGTGGGATCTTCTCCTAATTACAACCAATAACCTTCGAATAGTTTTGAGTGGCGTAAAACCATCTTCAGGATGGTTACCAGTATGGGAATCAGCCACGCAAAGCCCTACACCCTTCGCGGTGGGCCTTCGACGAAACTAGATCAAAGGTCAGACAGTCAAACCCACATTCTCCATCTCCATCAAGGTCTTCCCTCCAAAATAGAGATCATGGTACATAACCACAAGAATCACCCCTTAAATCATGGGACACCCCCACGATCACCGGTCTTTGTGCTAAGCCTTGTCCCATCTCATTTCTACACCTATAAATAGATGGTAAAGGCTCCAGGTATGGCATGAACTTTTCACACACTTACTTACGTGATCATACTTTATCAAATACAAAGCACAAACTTACTCTCACGTCGGAGGTAATTCGCAGGGACTCCCCCTGCGCTTCACTTAATGTAGTGTTTTCATTTGTATTGACACATGTTATTCAAGGCTTGACAACTCAACAATCACTCAAAGAACTCTTTGATCTTATCAAAGCCTGATCGTGCCCATATTTGCACAATCAACAATTTTTGTAGATTCACAGTTGTTGGTAAATCAAATAAAAGGTACTTATGCAGCCAAGAAACCAACGATCATAGATACTTTATAGGAAGACCAAAGAGTGGCTTTTTGAAGGACTTCAACCAACTTCACGATCGAGCACATCCGAAGGAATCAAAATAAAAAAGCTGACGCATTAAGCAAGCTGGCTTCGATGACCTTCGAACATCTTACTAAGGAAGTGTTGGTCGAAGTCCTACCAAAGCGGTCAATAGAAGAGAAAGAGATCCTACAGGTTGAAACTAAGGAAGGAGAAAGTTGAATGACTCCTATCCACGAGTACTTAGTAAGTGGTCTATTACCGGAGGACCTAAAAGAATCTAGGAAGATCATGGTCAAGGCACCGCAATACAAGCTGATTAGAGGAAAGTTGTACCGAAGATCCTTTTACATCCCATGGCTTCACTGTGTAGCTTCACCACAGATTGATGACATCGTAAAGGAAGTATACGAAGGTTCCTGTGGTTTTAAAGCAGAACCACAATCAATGGTGGTTAGAATTACGAAACAAGGGTATTACTGGCCGTCAATGCACCGAGACGCTTCAAAGGTACTTCAAGACTGCGAGAAATGCAAGGAGCAATCTGCGATAAGGAAAGTAGCAGACAGCAGCGCGATAACAGACGAAAGTAGATGGCCATTCAGTCATTAGGGAGTTAACATCCTAGGACCTTTTCCAACAGCTTCCGGAGGTTTCAAATTCTTGGCAATAGCTGTAGAACACTCCACGAAATGGGTGGAAGCAAAACCTCTGACCGTTATAAACGGAAGGCATGCAGAAAGATTCGTATGGGAATACGTAGTGTGCAGATTCGGAGTGCCACGAACAATCAGCTTGAAGGATGAGAAGCATTTCCGAGAAGGTATTTTCGCAGGTCTCTGCAAAGGATTAAAAGTCATATAATCCTTCTCTCCTATTACGGAGCATATGGAAATAATAAACCATATCGAAAAGCAATTGTCTCGAAGTCAACAAGGATGGGTGGACGATCTTGCTCAAGTACTGTGGGTACATAGAACGCTTCCAAGAAATAGCCAAAAAGAGACACCGTTTAGCCTAACTTACGGCTCTGAGGCTTTAATCCCTATATCCAAAAATGATGTTGCTAAAGATGATAGGGGAAGGATAAAGGAAGTTGACAAGAGAAGAGGAAGCAAGGAAATAACCTCAATCGAAGAGGCCTACTATCGAAGCAAGCTTCACAGGCACCATAACAAAAGGATTAGTTACTCCATTTATAAGATTGGAGACTTCGTTTTACTTTTGCAAAACAACAAATGAAGCACGCAGGTATGGCAGGGTCCTCACATGATAAGAGAAGTTCATGGAGGGGGACTCTATAAAATTGTTGATGCATCCGATCACTCGTTAACTCAAATAGCAAAGAGTACGAGCCTTCGTAAGTTTTACATGTAAAACTTACCTTTTACAGTCTTCCTTATTATAACTAAAGTCATTGTTTTAACTATTTGAAAAAAGTGTAGCAAACTAAGTGTTCATACAGGAGATGACATAAATCTTTCTACACTACTAATGAAACAGATTTATTCCAAAACTTTTGTGACGATACTTATAACAAAAGACATCAATGCCACACATGAGCCTAATACTACTAAGTTCAATGTTCAAAGGGATGTTGTAAGGCCACACATGAGCCCTACCAAAAAAATCCATAATATTCATGTTAACTTTCCTTATTGCTTCTTTTAGCCTTGAGGACATAATGAAGCAGGTCATAACCCTTCATTTAGAAAATTGACATCAAGGCCACACATAAGCCTAATACTACTAAGTTCAACGTTCAAAGGGATGTTGTGAGGCCACACATGAGCCTACTGAAAATAAACATCCATAATATTCACGTTAACTTTCCTTATTGCTTCTTTTAGCCTTGAGGACATAATGAAGTGGGTCGCTCCTTTATTTGCAATAGTACTGATGACACCATGTGAAGCAATCATCCTGTTTATGTGTGTGTGTGCAGCACGTCAGTTGTTGTGCAACCTTATGCAGTGCGACGCTATGCTATGATTCTTCACTAACGGAAAATAAAACACCCGATATGAACGATAGGATATGTGGGAGATGCGAGACTCTGAGAAGTCGTCCTCTAAAATACGCGAACTATGGTGCTGCTCGGATCATGTAGTGAGGATTTACTCTCTATAGACAGCCTACCTGGATATGGGAGTACGGAGAAAGAGTGATTATAGTGCCACCGCAAATATCATCCCTAACCAGCGCAATAATTGACATTAAGGCCAAACTCAACTAAATAGACAATCCGCTACATCCCCTTACTCAATACCACTATCATCCCACACGTGCTGACACTCTCTTCTCCTCTCATGCTCATAAATGTTATTAAGGGGGTGGATAAAACTCCCCCCAAAGTCATGACAAGAGAAGCAAGGGATATCATAGACAAAATTTAGGACTGTGTCCCTATATTTAACTCCTTTATGGGAAGGATACTATTCAAAGTTAACCTTGAAGGTCGACATAAACTGTTCATACAATGGCCAACATAAACCATTGTCAAAATTAAATTGTCTAAAGGCCAAAGCCTGGATAGTAAGAAATTGTTCAAAGGGTACATGCCACCCTTAAGACTGAATTAACACCAACATGGTGACCTTTAATGAAGTTGAGAGGATTAGGGCTTCACAACAGAGGCATCTGCAGGAGGAGACATCGGATTGGAGACTGGAACAGAGGATGGAGTAGCCCTTTGAGAAGAAGGCAAAGGGACTTGAGTCCTTGAAGGAGCAGGTCTTTGGAGAGTTAGGGGCTTCTTCGACAATATGCTTATAAAATGAGTAACGAGGATCTTAGAATCTTTACTTAAATCGTTTTAAATCTCTAGACTTAAACCGGCTCTACAATGTGCACTCTTAAGGTCAAACCCCACAACTTTAAGCGAATCTTTCTCATCAGCCCGTGCAACGGAAGCACGCTTCGCGAAAGACGCACTATCTAAGCTCTTGCAAAGGGGAACGGTGGCTGAATACCAAAATGAGTTTAAGATGCTTATAAGTCAAGTAACGAGGAAATTTTAATCTTTACTTACGGTGATTTATATCTCTGGACTTAATGTGGCCTTACAAATAGAATTGTTAAGGGCAAGGCCTACAACTTTAGGAGAAGCCTTCTCCTTAGCCTGTATAATCGAAGCTCGTTTTGAGGATATTGTGCATGAAGAGAAGGCAACTGCAGAGAAAGAGTAAAGCATTAAAGAGACAACATATACCATTACATCATTGCAAAGTAAAGTAGCTTCACTTAAGGCAAAAGGGTCCTTAGATGCTAATAAAGAAATAAAAAATGATCATACACTGGTTCATGAGTTAGAGAAGCAGGAGGAGAAACTTCCAATAGAGTTGCAATTAAAGAACAACTTTAGGGAGGCTTTAGAAACCACGTCAAAGGATTTAGAGAACACGATTCTTGATCTAAATCCAACACTGCATGATCTTCAAAAAGTTTCAGTTGATCAGAAGAAGAAACATTATAAAACCACGCATGCTCTAAAGATTGTTGATGAGGAATTTAAGAAGGCTAAGTCCGAAGCGACCACGGAGAATAGAAAACTTGCAAAGGTTTATGGTGCTTGGCTATCACCTTGGCTCGTAACTCGTTAGGTTGTTTATCAGCCTTATGTGAAGAACCAATCAAAAGAATTCCTGTTTACTCAAGGAAGAATATGGGATCTCGGAATCAAGTTTTTTTAGGCGACACCTTGAAGGCAAGGTGGTTTCGAAGGAGTGAGGAGTGTTACGCCCTGGTTAGGATGACTATTAATTTATTATGTTTAGGATATGTGTTTAGAAAAGTTATTGATTGAGTCATATTAGGAAAATATTTAATATGTTTGACTATTTATTTAGGAAGGTCATAATAGCCTATAATAGGTCTATGACCCATTTAGCCATTATAAATACTCGTTATACTCTTTCATTATAATCAATCAAATCAAGTTTAAGATAAACAAATCTCTAGTTCTTCTCTCTATTTTCTAATGGAGCTAGCACACGCTTGAAGTGGTGCACTATCCCGATACAACCCCAAAGCGGGTCGTATCAATTGGTGCTTTCATTGAGAACTCTCGGTGAGAGGCTTTTGATTAGGGTTTCCAAATATTTTTTTAATGTTCATTGATCACTATTCACGGTACTGTTCACAGAGTACTATTCATTGAGGGTTACTATTCATCGACAAAAAAAATGTTCGAGCTATGATTCATGGCATCAGACGGCAGTGATCAAGACGCGAGATACGCACTTTCTAAGCTATTACAAAGGGGAACGGTGGCCGAATATGAGAGGAGTTTTTGATGCTTATAAAACGAGTAACGGGGATCTCAGAATCTTTACTTAAATCGTTTTATATCTCTGGAGTTAAACCGGCTCTACAATGTGCACTCTTAAGGTCAAACCCCACAACTTTAAGCGAAGCTTTTTCATCAGCACGTGCAACGAAAGCACGCTTCACGAAAGACGCATTATCTAAGCTCTTGCAAAGGGGAACGGTGGCCGAATACCAAAATGATTTTGAGATGCTTATAAGTCAAGTAATGGGGAAATCTAAATCTCTACTTACAACGATTTATATCTCCGAACTTAAAGTGGCCTTACAAATAGAACTGTTGAGGGCAAGGCCTACAACTTTAGGAGAAGCCTTCTCCTTAGCCTGTATAATCGAAGCTCGTTTTGAGGCCATTGTGCATGAAGAGAAGGCAACTGCAGAGAAAGAGCAAAGCATTAAAGAGACAACAAATACTATTACATCATTGCAAAGTGAAGTAGCTTCACTTAAGGCAAAAGGGTCCTTAGATGCTAATAAAGAGATAAAAAATGATCGTACATTAGTTCATGAGTTAGAGAAGCAGGAGGGAATCTTCCAATGGAGTTACAACAAGAAAAAACTTTAGGGAGGCTTTAGAAACCACGTCAAAGGATTTAGAGAAGACGATACATGATTTAAACCCAACGATGCATGATCTTCAAAAAGTTTCCGTTGATCAGAAGAAGAAACATTATAAAACTACGCATGCTATAAACATTGTTGATGAGGAATTTAAGAAGGCTAAGTCCGAAGCGACCACAAGTATTAGAAAACTTGCAAAGGTTTATGGTGCTTGGCTACCACCCTGGCTCGCAACTCGTTTGGTTGTTTATCAGCCTTATGTAAAGAACCGATCGAAAGAATTCTTGTTTATTCAAGGAAGAATATGGGATCCCGGAATCAAGATTTTTTTTAGGCGACACCTTGAGGGCAAGGTGGTTTCGAAGGAGTGAGGAGTGTTACGCCCTGGTTAGGATAACTATTAATTTTTTATGTTTAGGATATGTGCTTAGAAAATTCATTGATTGAGTCGTATTAGGAAAATATTTAATATGTTTTACTATTTGTTTAGAAAGGTCATAATAGCCCATAATAGGCCTATGACACATTTAGCTATTATAAATACTCGTTGTACTCTTTAATTATAATCAATCAAATCAAGTTTAAGATAAACAAATCTCTAGTTCTTCTCTCTATTTTCTGACGGAGCCAACACACGCTTAAAGCGGTGTCCTATCCCGATACAACCCCAAAGCGGGTCGTATCAATTGGTGCTTTCATTGAGAGCTCTCGGTGAGAGGCTTTCTATTAGGGTTTCCAAATATATTTTTAATGTTCATTGATCACTATTCACGGTACTGTTCACCGAGTACTATTCATCGAGGGTTACTGTTCATCGGCAAAAAAAAATGTTTGAGCTATGATTCATGGCATCAGACGGCAGTGATCAAGACGCGAGATACGCACTTTCTAAGCTATTACAAAGGGGAACGGTGGCCGAATATGAGAGTGAGTTTTTGATGCTTATAAAACGAGTAACGGGGATCTCAGAATCTTTACTTAAATCGTTTTATATCTCTGGACTTAAACCGGCTCCACAATGTGCACTCTTAAGGTCAAACCCCACAACTTTAAGCGAAGCTTTTTCATCAGCCCGTGCAACAAAATCACACTTCACGGAAGATGCATTATCTAAGCTCTTGCAAAGGGGAACGGTGGCCAAATACCAAATTGATTTTGAGATGCTTATAAGTCAAATAACGGGGAAATCTAAATCTCTACTTACAATGATTTATATCTCCGAACTTAAAGTGGCCTTACAAATAGAACTGTTGAGGGCAAGGCCTACAACTTTAGGAGAAGCCTTCACCTTAGCCTGTATAATCGAAGCTCGTTTTGAGGCCATTGTGCATGAAGAGAAGGCAACTGCAGAGAAAGAGCAAAGCATTAAAGAGACAACATATACTATTACATCATTGCAAAGTGAAGTTGCTTCACTTAAGGCAAAAGGGTCCTTAGATGCTAACAAAGAGATAAAAAATGATCATACATTAGTTCATGAGTTAGAGAAGCAGGAGAAGAAACTTCCAATGGAGTTGCAATTAAAGTAAAACTTTAAGGAGGCTTTAGAAACCACGTCAAAGGATTTAGAGAAGACGATACATGATTTAAACCCAATAATGCATGATATTCAAAAAGTTTCCGTTGATCAGAAGAAGAAACATTATAAAACTACGCATGCTCTAAACATTGTTGATGAGGAATTTAAGAAGGCTAAGTCCGAAGCGACCACAAATATTAGAAAACTTGCAAAGGTTTATGGTGCTTGGCTCGCAACTCGTTTGGTTGTTTATCAGCCTTATGTGAAGAAACGATCAAAAGAATTCCTGTTTATTCAAGGAAGGATATGGGATCCCGGAATCAAGATTTTTTTAGGCGACACCTTGAGGGCAAGGTGGTTTTGAAGGAGTGAGGAGTGTTATGCCCTGGTTAGGATAACTATTATTTTTTTATGTTTAGGATATGTGCTTAGAAAATTCATTGATTGAGTCGTATTAGGAAAATATTTAATATGTTTTACTATTTGTTTAGGAAGGTCATAATAGCCCATAATAGGCCAATGACCCATTTAGATATTATAAATACTCGTTGTACTCTTTCATTATAATCAATCAAATCAAGTTTAAGATAAACAAATCTCTAGTTCTTCTCTCTATTTTCTGACGGAGCCAGCATACGCTTGAAGTGGTGCCCTATCCTGATGCAACCCCAAACCGGGTCGTATCAATTGGTGCTTTCATTGAGAGGCTTTCGATTAGGGTTTACAAAAAAAGTTATCGTTCATCGATCACTATTCACTGGTACTATTCATTAATCACTATTCACGATACTGTTCATCAGTTACTGTTCATCGGTAAAAAAATGTTTGAGTTACGATTCATGGCATCAGACGACAGTGATCAAGATGCGAGATACGAACTTTCTAAGCTATTGCAAAAGGGAACGGTGGTCGAATATGAGAGTGAGTTTTTTATGCTTATAAAACGAGTAACGGGGATCTCAGAATCTTTACTTAAATCGTTTTATATCTTTGGACTTAAACAGGCTCTACCATGTGCACTCTTAAGGTCAAACCCCACAACTTTAAGTGAAGCTTTTTCATCAGCTCGTGCAATGGAAGCACGCTTCGCGGAAGACCCACTATCTAAGCTCTTGCAAAGGGGAACGGTGGCCGAATACCAAAATAAGTTTGAGATGCTAATAAGTCAAGTAATAGGGAAATTTGAATCTTTACTTACAACGATTTATATCCCAGGACTTAAAGTGGCCTTACAAATAGAACTGTTGAGGGCAAGGCCTACAACTTTAGGAGAAGCCTTCTCCTTAGCCTGTATAATCAAAGCTCATTTTGAGACCATTATGCATGAAGAGAAGGCAACTGCAGAGAAAGAGCAAAGCATTAAAGAGACAACAGATACCATTACATCATTGCAAAGTAAAGTAGCTTCACTTAAGGCAAAAGGGTCCTTAGATGCTAATAAAGAGATAAAAAATGATCATACACTGGTTCATGAGTTAGAGAAGCAGGAGGAGAAACTTCCAATGGAGTTGCAATTAAAGAACAACTTTAGGGAGGCTTTAGAAACCACGTCAAAGGATTTAGAGAAGATGATGCTTGATCTAAACCCAACGCTGCATGATCTTCAAAAAGTTTTCGTTGATTAGAAGAAGAAACATTATAAAACCACGCATGCTATAAACATTATTGATGATGAATTTAAGAAGGCTAAGTTTGAAGCAACCACAAAGATTAGAAAACTTGCAAAGGTTTATAGTGCTTGGCTACCACCCTGGCTCGCAACTCGTTTGGTTGTTTATCAGCCTTATGTGAAGAACCAATCGAAAGAATTCCTGTTTATTCAAGGAAGAATATGGGATCCTGGAATCAAGATTTTTTTAGGCGACACCTTGAGGGCAAGGTGGTTTCGAAGGAGTGAGGAGTGTTACGCCCTGGTTAGGATAACTATTAATTTATTATGTTTAGGATATGTGTTTAGAAAAGTCATTGATTGAGTCGTATTAGGAAAATCTTATATAATATAAGATACAGTTTCAAGAATTTATTGGCAGTATTAATGACTCTAAAAAAAGCCTTCTATTCCAAAACTCAGTTTCGTAGGTATGATGATCAACCATTCATAACACCGGTTCAGTTCCTCAATTATGATTCAAAACACGATACTTTTATTTCTAAACTCAGCTTTGTGGTATGATCCATCGTATTAATGCAACCCTTCAGTTACAACCATGAATGCAGTTACAACAACAATTAATGGGGAGTATAATTAATTGTCGGTTACAAAATAAACCAAAAGACCAATACACCATAAAAAGTTTGCCTGAAAAACCTTTTTGTACTAATGGTTGAAATATGTAACGTAGAGGTCTGCTGATTCTGAACCCACCAATATGTTAGAGATCCGTAGCTGCACAAGTGAGATTGGATTCAAATACTGTAAATTATATATCATGTTTTGTTGGTTGATTTTTACATTTGTTTTGATTATTTTACATTCTTGACAAATTCTTATCTTTGCATAGTAGGTGTTTGATGAAATGCTTGAAAGGAAGTTTTTTATTTTTTAATGAAAGCAACACAACCTGTGGTCACCTTGAAGTTCTGATATAATATGAGGTAAGTATTTTAACATTTAACTTAATTTTAGTAGATGTTGCTAGATTTGGTAAACTCAACTATTATAAATTGTAAGAGTGTTTCATAAAGGTTTTAACAATTATAAACTTAGTTGTTTGTTGCTTCATTAAGGACATCGTCAAGATGTAGCGAAAATTACTGAGGTGTAGTTATGGAAAAATTCAGGTTTTGTGCATTTATTTTTTGTTTGTAGAAACGCCTAATTAAGATAATCACCGAAAGTAATTATGGTTTTGTAATATTATTTTCAGGTTTATCAGGACTGTACCATGGAATTGCAAGAAATATCGCTTCTTCAGCACCTATTTCAGCAATTTACACTTTTAGTTATGAATCAGTAAAAGGGGTTTTGCTTCCCCCTTTTTCCAAGGTGACCCTTTTCCTCTGCTCCGTGCTATTTTCCCTGCTTATAAAAGGTTCTCTTGAAAGTTCTTGAAAATGGGCGTAGTAAAATCGCGAGTCTAATGTTAAAGGCATTGCTTACTATAGTAACTTTAGTTATGATAAACTTCAGGTTTTGTGCATTTATTTTTTGTTTGTGGAAACGCCTAATTGAGTGAAAAAGTATTCTCTAATAAGTTGTTTAATCATGTCATTGAGATCTGCATATGTGACAACTATAGCCTTAGACCATCTCTTTCATATTTTACTTCAATGAAAAGATTTTGTTTTTTCAATATGTATATTTTTTATTTTGCATTAAATCTATGCAGCATGGGTGTCCAAGGGCTATCGTTCATGGTTTCATTCGGGTTCAATGCTAGGTTGGTTTTCTCATTATATTAGACTAAATGTCACAATATTTTGTTTTTAATATTTTTATACATGCGTTCGGGTAACTAATACATGATTTTGAAAAATATAGTATAAGAGTCGGAAACAAGCTTGGAGCATGGAACCCAAAAGCTGCAGCCTTTTCGGTGTGGATGGTGACTATTGTCTCTTATATAATCGAGTCTTTGATCTTTGCCCAATGTTGGTTATAACCATCATTCTTAATGACATACAACCTATTTTGTATCAGGTATCACATTTATCTTTTCAAATACTTAAGCGGATATAGTCTGCTTATAGTTATATACTAAGATGATGAATGAATCGAAGGTGTGACTGTTGGGTACGGGTGACAAGCTTATGTGGCCTATGTTAACATCAGATGCTATTATGTTGTTCGTATTCTCCTTGGATTTCTCCTAGGCTTCTATTTCGACCTTGGAGTCAAGGTACCTTTTTATAAACATATTTAAGGAATGACACCAAGTATGAGCATTTCACTAATAAGCTCATCGAATGTATCTTATAAGGAATATGGCCAGGAATGATTAGAGGAACCGGGATGCAAACCATCATTTTACTATGGTCGATGTTTCATACATATTGGAATAAATACGTTTGAGTAGGAAGTGATAGCTTAGTCGTTGACCAAGCTAAAGAATGGAGTCATCAATGCTCATAAATCCTTGGATGATTGCAGATGTGTTAATGGTTTAGTAAGCTTTCTCTATCAGGTACTCTTCTTTGCTTAAACCCCATTTGATAATATTCTAATATAACTATTTAATGAAACCAGGTTTCTTTGAATTGTATACTTTTAGCTACTTGATTTCTAAGAGTAAACTCAAATTTTGTTATCAGTTACGGGTTATAACCCGTCCTTTTTAAGGAATCTTCATATTCATTTTTAGTGATTTGGTGATTAAAGTCTTTATATTATTGGTAATGTATGTGATTTATAATTTTTGTAATATTAAGTTTTGTGTTTTCTTAACAGGTTGTCAGCATATGACATTTTTGGCAGTTTCTACGCAACAAGAGGTAACTTTTTGATAAATTCTAAATGATTCATTTTGGAGTTTACTCCACATTATGTAACTTCTTGATGTTCAAGGAAAGCAGGTAAGTCAAAAAGGTAATAATTTTATAATGTTTATGCATAGGATTCACGCGAAAAAGGCATTAACGGAATCGCGAAAGAAGATATACATAAAAGAACAAGTGTAAGACTTTCTTTATCAATATTATTTAACTTGAATGTACGCCTTCAAATTCGTTCTGTCCATTTCTAACTGTAGGATTCATGCAATTACAGGTAGAATTCGATGAAACTAGGAAAGTTATAGTGGTACAGATCTTGAAGCATGAACCGTGCTTAATCTCACTCGATGTGGAAGGGTTTTATGACAGAGACATAGATTCAATAAAGTATGCTGCGAGGATGGAACTATTTTTTCCTAATAAAAGTGATGACGAGATAGTTGAAGGGTCAGTGATAATGTCACGTACAATGTATGCACAATTGATGCAACAAACATTTCAGGCTCCAAAGGGTTATCTGATGTCACCAAGAAGTGGCAGTGGTTATCCTGTAACAGAGCTGGGGATGGAGATAGCATGCGGGTTTCAAATGATTTATCAAACGAGAAAACAAGAAGGGCTAGAAGGAAAAAGAAGCAAGTGTGAGGTGTATAGAGAAAGTTTAAAGAGGAGTGGCTACTTTGAAAGGTTGCTTCCTGGGGTCAAAAGATTATAAAATATTAATGGAAAACGCACAAGGAAATTTTTAACAGCACACACATGGTTGTTTCATTAATGTGCAGATTTGGATAACATTTTGGGTGGAGGAATAAGTTTGCAGAAACTTCAGCAAATTGTATGAGTATATTTCAACAAAAAAAATTAAAATTACGGTAATGTTGTGTGGTGTCGCAGTTAAGCTATAAGTAGTATTGATACGTGGATTGTTTTATTGTAGCTCTCAATCTGAACTTACTAACTTTTTCGCCTGCTGCTTTGTAGGTTTGGTATCGTGCCTGCTATATTTTCTGTTCTTTTACTGATTAGGTGGAGTTCCAGGAATCGGGAAAACACAACTTCGGTATAACTTAGCATTTTACTTTTTTGGTTGTTTTATTAATGTTCCTTATCATATTGCTAACATGAGATACCGAATTCAACTTGCAGTTCTTTTTTGGTTGTTTTATTAATGTATTAAATAGTGTTCAAGACAAGTTAATGCCCTATTATGGATCTCAGTAGACAGGAGGATGGATTAAGGTAGGTGCACATCATGGTGTTGTTAGTGTTTCTTTAGCTGAGCATTTGGAAACACTTGACAAGAGGTTAGAATTGCTACATTTTTAGAATATTCTTTTTGGTTGATACTTTTTCTTTTTCGGCAAATATCTTTCTGAATATATTATTGATACAGGTTTATTTGAACCAGCAATTGAGCAGACGGTTGTTCATGAATTGTGCAAGAATAGCGTTTGGTTGGTTTTTTGTTCATCAAAGACACGGTAGTTGAGAATGTGGTTGCAAGCAGTGTTAAACCTTAAGGTCGGGAATGCAGAAACTTGCTAAATAATTTGCCAGTAGTAGGCGTCATGAATTCTGGAATGTGTTCATGTGGGGATTAAAACCATAGATTCAGAATGTCCACTTTCATCGGGTTTTTCCTCCGATTCAGTTGTTTGATACAGTGCTCAAATGAACAAAGTAGCTTAACAATCCAATTTTGCCCACAGACTAATCCTGGTGCAACGCACGGGTGTTGCCAAGCCTCGTATTTAATATGTTTGACTATTTGTTTAGGAAGGTCATAATAGCCCATAATAGGCCTATGACCCATTTAACTATTATAAATACTCGTTGTACTCTTTCATCATAATCAATCAAATCAAGTTTAAGATAAACAAATCTCTAGTTCTTCTCTCTATTTTCTGACGGAGCCATCACATACTTGAAGTGGTGCCCTATCCCGATACAATCCCAAACCGGGTCGTATCAATGTCATAAAGCATGAAGATATATTTCCCTTAATTCAAAGATTGTATTTGTTATGGATGTCAAATAGGAGTGGTAAGGATAATATAAATTAGAGAGATTGGATTCTAAACCGGTGTGAGATCGTAGATATTTAGGGGGTGTTTGTTTCGCCTTATATAACCGGCTTATGACTTATTAGGTTTTGGGCTTATGTTTCATAAGCTCACTTTTGGTGGCTTATTTTGAAACCTTTTCGGCTTATATTAGTTCGTTATGACATAATAAACTTATATAAGCCGAAAACTTTCAAAATAAGCCACAAAAAGTGAGCTTATGAAACATAAGCCCAAAACCAAAAAAGCCATAAGGCAGTTATATAAGCCGAAACAAACACCCCTTTAGTCTTTGTTTTCTTTAACTGTAGTTCATATTTTTTTTGTTGGTTACGGTACTTCATTTTGGAGCCCGTCTATTTTTGTAGGCCTTTGGCTCTTTGTTATTCGTTAATGATATTCTTTGTTTAAAAAAAAAAGTTAAACACGACTTAATAATTTTTTTTAAACAAACAACCCCTTACATTCCAAATACAAATACGTACAAACAATATTACCTAAATTTAGACACTATTTTACATTGGTATTTCCAGAAACAAATAAAAGAAGCACCCTTTCCTAATTTCATTTGTGGATACACGTCACTTTCCCATATTTAAAACATTGAATATTAATCAATGGTACTACTACTTCCTAATTCATTAGCTGTATAAATGAAGCAACATCGCTTCTTCTCTTACTTTCTCCTTCGTCTCTGCCTATTTCCTTAGACCTTATTTTCTTCACTCCACACCACATAATTTAACCTTCAGATCTTCATTCTACAGGTAGTTTTCCATTTGTTTTTTTTATAAAATCTTCCTTATTTTCAGCTTCATCTTTTCACATCGTTTCAAAATTTTATTCCAAAATAATTTAAGCTCAGATTTTTATAAATCAGAGACTATCTAGTTTTTCTATTTTCTTAAAAAATAAATTTTAGAACAAAAAATGAAATTTATCGGATCTGTTTTTGTATTAATTTTTGTTTTTTTTTTAATTCCATAAGTATATAATAATTAAATTAAAATTTATAAATAAAATACTGTTTAAATTAGTTTGACTAGATCTTGATCTAATGCCTGTCAATTTCAGATCTTTGTAGTAAAATAATTGAAATAAAAGAACAAATTGATTTTGAATTGTTCAATTTTTTTATTTTTATATATAATAGATCTAATGTTTGTTTTTATTATTTTGTATGTATACGATTTGATTCTAATGATGAGTTTTATTTAAACAGGTGTTTGTTTGTTTGAATTAATTAACAGAAAGTAAATATGAATCACTGTGGTATTCAACAAAACTGTAGCTTTTCGCCTTTGGTTTGTCCCAAACCAAGGCGGGTTAGCGAGCCTGTTCGCCCTTTACGATGGCAGATGTGGTATGACTTTTTATTACTCAAGGGGGGCTGTTTGGATTAGCTTATTTCTTTGACTTATCGGCCTAATGAGATGATAAATCATAAAACAAGCTTATTCGGGCACCCCTAAATTCTAATTCAACATCTAGTTAAAGTTTTGTGTTTCTAAACTGACTTTATATATTTGTTATCTACTTGCAGCTATCAACAGGAACAACCTTATGATTCAAAAGCAGGCGCTGAGCTCTTAGACCTCATTCTTGCAAAGGTATTCTTTTTATTTCTTAACTTGTTTAATTAGGTGGGTTATTTGGTTTTCGGCTTATTTTTTAACCAATAAGTTTCAAAATAAGAAGAAAAAAAAGTGAACTTGTAGCTGAAAGCCACATAATCCATATATATAAGGTTAAACAACCCCCCCTAGATGATGTAAATATGAAATATTGATTTGATTTAGTTAATTCATCTTGGTAAATTTGGTTTTATACAGGGTGGTGGTTATGGTGCAACATCTGACCAAACATGTACACAAGTCGCTTCGTCGCCCCCTTATTTCTGTGGGTCACCGCCGAGCAGAGTTTCTAACCCGCTAATTCAAGATGCTCGATTTGGAGATGACAACGTCTCTCTAATATCACCAAAATCGATGATTCCAAATCCAGCATCTGCTACATCCCCGTCTTCATCAGCCAGGAAAGGGGGATGCTGTGTTCGTCCTAACTATGGTAACAAACCAGCTGTGAGGATCGAAGGGTTTGATTGCCTTGACAGGGATAACCGTCGCAACCGCAGTGTCCCTGCTCTGGCTTAAATCAAACCCTTGATCCGAAAACACACTTAGTTTATTAAGTACATACGAAAAGATAATATCAAATTGAAGCAACTATTGGAAATTTAATTTTAGCCTTTTGAAGAGGAGTTTTGCATATCCATCAATTGGATTATGATTACCTTAATGTGAATAGGTTTAAGAGGGTAAGTATCTAGCGAGCTATTAACCGAAAAATAATGGTTAGGATTAAGATTATACCCTTCTAGTGATGATTTGTAAGTATAAACTATAGAATGAAGGGGATTTTCCGTGTTATGTTATTGGAGTCGTCAGTAGTAGTATTAGTTTGCGACTTTATACAAAGAAAAATCTGTATAAAATTTTTAAAGTCGTAAATTATCAGTGTCTTTGACTATTGTATATACGTACATGTAATATCTAATGTTATTATCCATTTTGTTATTGATGGATTGATCATATTACCTTGTATTTTACTTGTGGTTTATTGTACAATTGTGTCAAGTTATTATTGCTTATATGCTATGTTATGTGATATGCATTGTGCTGTAAGTTCTTGACCTGAGTTGGGGCTTCAGATAGCTTGGGTAACAGATTACTGTAACTTTTTAAAGGACTCTAAATTTGAGATGGTTATTGAAGTATATATTTGTTTTGTGCAAAACCACTGTCATAAACTAAGAGAACAAATACTAGTAACAAACTTTGGCCGGCAAGATAGACCAGTTACCGTTTTGTTTTACTTGTGTCACTAGTTTCGCACACTCCTAACAGCCATTTAGTTTACTTGTGTCGTGAGTTTTGCACGCTCCTAGCGGCCAGCGTTTAAAGAGACTTTGCCGGTTGGTTTAAATTTCGGAGACTTTGCCGATAGGGTTAAATTTTATTCTTTTAGTTCGTCTCAAAAGTAAACGTATAGATCTTTATTGAGAAAATATCTTTGAATTATGTAAACGATCTTATTGAGAAAATATCTTTTGATAATAATCACAAGCTATTCACAAGATTATACTCCCTCCGTCCCATATTAAGTGTCCATTTTTTACTTTTAAAAGTCTTTTTTCTTTAACTTTGACCTTAATTATTTCT
>BQNB010042943.1:33557-45813 GCA_026074375.1 Tanacetum coccineum | reverse complement strand
CTCTCTGTCGTCTGATCTCGGTATCCATAGTACCAACAAACCCATAGTCTGCCCTACGACCTCCAATCGGTCTAGTGGCAACTACAGCTGAACTCTCTCCAATCTCGTACCTAGGACCAAGATCAATACCCAACATCTTCCGAGGTGGTAGTGTAATCTCAGGTCTGTCTGTCTTGCGGTCAGAAGATAGTAACTGCAAAGGTGGTGATGAAGTAGGTGATGGTAATGGATGAGAAGTGGATGGTGTCTCGGCTCTCAACCGGATCATAGCAGCCCGATAGCCTAATGGACGAATAAGACTAGTAGGTGGTGATGCAGGTAATACAGATGCTGGTGGTGATGCTGGAAGTGGGGGAGATGGTATCTGTGGTAATGGAGATGATAGTGGAGTAAGTGGTGATGGTGGTGGAGTGGTTAAGGCAAGAAGTCTCTCGACCTCTTCCCTAGGAGGAAGTGATATGGATGGCTCATCCCGGATAGATATCCTGGCAGTCATACTTTGTACAGGTGGGACAGAGTCGGCCGAAGCTGAGTGCTCCTCCTCCTCCTCATCCTCGTCCTCGTCCTCATCCTCATCATCGGCATCATCTCCGGAAGGCTCCTCCTCTTCCTCCTCCTCATCATCATCATCCCTATCAGCAGGGTAATTAGCTGGATCCTCCTCGGGATCCTCATCGTCCTCCTTCAGCTCCTCCTCCGGATCAGACTCAGGAACATATCCTGGTGAATCTGTAGTGGGTGAGGCAGCAGCAAGTAGTGGCTGCTCCTTGGACGGGAGTATCTCATCCTCCTGTGGCATGTACTCAAGGTACATCGGCTCAGGAACAAAGTCCAGTAGGGGAGGTGAGTGCGGCTCCTCGGGGCCAGGAATGTAGTCAGGCGATGGTGGAACCTGATAAGCAGCCATTATGTAAGCATATGGGTCCTCTGGCATAATGGGTGGTCCATCGACTCCTGGTGAACCAATGTCTGGCCCATCCTCAAATGGACTGGACACTGCCGTGTAGGTGACCGTAGAATCTTCCGAATCTGACATAACTGTATCTAAAAATCCAAAATAACTTATATTAGTATTTAATATAAGACTCTTATAGTAATATACATTTATATCATAACATGTATATTAATCATGAATATCAATCATGCATGCATCTAGCCTAACCGACTAATGCACAAGTAGTGTATGTATGTATGTCTCGTGAAAAACCCCTTTTGTATATACGCAATGTTTGAAAACGGTTATAGACCGGCAAAAACATTTTGAACTGGTTCTCTATAACCTTGGCTCTTGATACCAATCTGCAAGACCCCCAAATTAGGTCACAGCGGAATAAGGGTCCGGGGCGAGTCACTTCATAGATCAATAGCACAAGATATATAAGAACGACAATAAAAGTCGTTAAAACTGATACATTGGATTTAATAAAAGACTTGATACAAAAGCATATAGCTTTACTTGTTCAATGTTCAACATTACAAAAGATTTCCAATCCTGCCATATATATTACCAAAATATAGTGCATTTAAATCTTTAAGCGTGATATCCAAAATGTGACACCAATGTATCCCTGGCACCTCGTGCCTATTGACCACCTGAAAACATTGCTTTAAAACGTCAACAAAATTGTTGGTGAATTCATAGGTTTATGTAAATAAATTATGCAGGACCGCAAGACTTTTCCCGTGATAATGCAACATATGCAGAAATCACAAAACCCGATTATTGTTGCACTAAGCTCATAACACTGAAGCTAGACTTATATTACTGCTATACAAATTACGCAGTTCTGCCCATAACATCTCTGCTATATAAATTTCGCAGTTCTGTCCATACCGATGTTGTAATCCGCAACATCCAAAACTGACCTGTTATAACGTTCATTCCAGGTGATAACTAATCACCCGAACGGGGGTTGTCAATCCCAATAGATCTATTTTACAACACTCATGCTTCCAAACTAGGAATTAATAGTTCATGATAAGTGGGCTCAGATAGGTTATCACTACTTAGGCAAACATGTAATCATTAAAATAACCACTTGCGTCCAATTTATAAAACAAAGCATGTTTCCACCCCAAACTTGTAAATCAGCAAAAATGTAAAAGAGTGGGGCTATGAACTCACCTCAAGTGAGTGATTCGATAAAATATTTCACAAGTGAAAACGCGTCACTAAATAGCCCGAATGCAACCTATATATTTACAGGTCGTATAAGTACCAAGTACTTTGATTTACTACATCATATATAATCCTATATTAGTTACATCATACTATCGTTCGGGCTATCATAATTAAGAGGTCGTGTAGTGACGTATGAGGAGCTAGGACACTTTAAATCGTAAATCCAACAACTCGTCGATACGCCACCCCGAAGAGGCCTCATTATGAAACTCCCTAGTAATATAGTACTTTGATAACCACATATTATTCTATATAGCTACATCACCGTCTAATCGTTTTCGTGAAATCATATTTGTAAAGTAAAAACGTTTATAAATACACTTTTAGCAAAAATGACCTAACTTTATCATTTTAAGTCCGTTTCTCGCGTTTCTTACGTCCACGCTTTCGTATTAAGACGAGTGATCAAAATATTACGTTTTTAAATTTTCAACATTCTGTGGTGAATAGTGTTTTTACTGTTCATAACAGCTATAAACCTATTTTTATGTTTTAATTAGCGTAAACTCGTAAATGTAATAACTTATCCGTTTTAATCCCGATTTTAGCGATTCCTTCGAGCACGTCTTTGTTATTGAAAGATATATCATATTTTATAAAGTTGGGTCTGCTGATGAATAGTAACTTTTACTGTTCATAGTTTATAAAATTACTTTTATAAACTTTAATTATCGTAAACGTCGTAGTTTATTCGTTATAGCTCCGTTTTTAGCGATTCTTGCGAGCACGTTCTCGTAATTAAAAGTAATATCCATTTATTGATGTTTTAAAAATGTAAGTTTCTGTGGTGAATAGTAATTTTTATAAAAATAGTTTTATAAACGTATTTATCGTCGTAAACTCGTAACTAGCGTATCTTCTTCGTTATAAATCGGTTTTTCGAGTTTCTTATCATTTTGGAATCGTCATGAGGCGTATTATTTTATAAAAATGATAACCCCACTATTTGGATTTTGAATCCAAACAACCCCTTTATGTATCTTATATATAATTAATTATATATACTTTATATATATACTTTTCCATTACATATATTACCACAAATCCTTTATACTCTTTATATTATATGTTTCATATATAATATAGTCCATGTCCATATTTTGTCCACACAAGTCCATGATAACAATATTAACAAGATTAGTAAGTTATTTACAACACTTTTACTTGTAGCTTTTTAAATAAACCTTAAAAACCTTAATCTTGTACATACACTTTTTATGCTTAACCAAGAGTGTAAAACACTTATGTATCCATTTTAACATGATGTTAACAACAACATATCTTATGTAAAAGTGTACAAAACCATTAACAACTCAAGCTATAAACCATTTTACCATGTTTAAAAGGCTTCCTAATGGTGATTTAAGCTATATTAGAACATATTTACTCATAATAAAAATGTAAAAGTAAAGACATAAAAGGTTTTTTAGATAACCTTATTTTGATGTATGATGATGAGAAATATGTCCTAAACCCTTGTTTAGACTTTAAACCCAAGCTTGCAAGTTTACAAACCCTAGATTAGTTTGAAAACCCTAATCCTTCCTTTCTTGCTTCAATCCTTTTAAAGGTTTAATCAAACCCTTAAAACATCTTGAGGTATCTTAGATATAGTGTATGAAAGCTTGTATGAGTTGTATAACAAGATTGTATGGTTTGTTTGGGTTGGCAATTTAAGCCGTGGGTTTTGGTTGAGAGAAAGAGAGATAGAATTGAATTTTTGTTAAGTCTTAAGAGTGTGTAAGTGTTATCTCAATGCATGCATGTGATGTATACTTATAAAGGTGGTATAAGGCTAGTTATCTTTGACCAACTTTCAAAGAAGGAGGGATTTTGGATGTTGGAACCATGGGGGGAACAAGATGAGGGTCTTCTGGAGACTAGTGGTCAAACCACTAGTCTTGGACCCTCCTTAATGGTTTGTGTTTTCTTGTTTCCTCAATTAGGAATCATCCGATTGTTTTAAGGAACTTGTCTACAAGCTCTTTTCTTTTCTTGGTAATTCATATGTATACTTGTATTGATAAGAGTTAAACAAAGGGTTAGTTCCATGAAATGTGGATAATATCTAGTTCTTTTATTGCATAAAAGAATGTATACATTTGTAAAAATGAAAGTATAAGTTATCATGTAAAGTATAGACTTTATTTTAAATGTATACTTGTAAATTTGAATGAGTCTTGGCTTATTTATGTACATGGGGCGTCCCATTTGTAAGAGTGGTAAAGTTTTATAAAACTTTGATCAATAGAAAAAAAATGACTATTTGTTTAAGTGTAGATTTATTTTCACGGTTCCTGGAATACTTAATTATCATTTATCGCGAAACGTAAACGCTTTTACGTATTCGATAAAAATAACTTGTGCAATGTTAATAATTATTCTCACAATAATTACTTAACACTTGCTTGACGTAAACATTTAATTACTTGATGCCCGTTTACGTTAACTGATTATTTTTAGCTTACGCGATTTAACTTAACGGTTTAGATAAAAAAAACAAACGTGTACAATACTAAAAATAAATTGTGAATTTATCAATGTCATACAATGACCTAAAACACAGGGTGTTATAATATATTCTAAAAGTTCATCCCTAACATGGTATAAAGGATCAAAATATGACTCTGCATACCTCACAAGAGCAACCGTAGAAAAATCACTTCTCTTCTTGGAGATACAACTCCCTGCCAAAGCATCCCCGTACTTTAAATCCATGTACTCATTCATGGTGATGGTATTAATATTCACTTCACAAAAGTAGTTCAAAACCCTATGATGTGCCTTATACATCGAATACTCATTTATGGTCATATTGTCAATATCAACCTCCATTATAACCTGAAAAACAAACAAGCAAAGGGACACAATAGCCATGAACAAGAAAAAAACTAAGAATAAAAAGAACAAAAACAAAAATAACAAAAAATAAAAATGCAAAAAATTTAGAAAATTACAAAACCTCAATTTTAAAACCTATTTAGCTCCCCGACAGCAGCACTAAAAACTTGATGCGAATTTTAGATCAGATTTTAAATTAACATTACTCGACTACCTTTGATCTACCAATGCACTAACTGGCAGAGAACCCGGTCGTGTATAGTGTGGGTTTTGGTAAATCTGAGGTCGTTCTCAAGAGCTAATGGGTGGTATAAAACTTGAGTTTTAATTGTCACGTTTTGAAGTTGTTTTAAGTAGCTAAAATGCAATAAATAAATTACAAAAATGAAATGAAGTTTTACTAATCAAGGGAGAACATGTGCTAACCTAGTTATTTTATTATTAACGCAATGATCATATTTCCTAGTGAAATGTATAACTCTTGTTTTATGTGGTGGTTCTAATATCATTAGGTCCGATTTATGTTCGTAACCTAACCTATAATTCCTATGATCTCAACCCCGTTTTTCACAATAATCAGGCATCTAGTTCATAATCATTATGGCCCAACTACCTTAAAGACCTATGTAATGTTGACAATCCCACCTCTCAACATTCAAACCTTTATTAGGTATCTACTAATAAAGGCTTGTCGCACTTTTTAAGTGCCTAATCTAATAAATGCGGTGATATGGACAATCCCTACAATCGAAATGGATACCAACCCACTCGATTAAGCTACTAGCATAGCTTTCAATTGTTCACACCTACTAACAGGATAATTAGCTCTAATTTCCTATTACCATATCGTATAAATTGGTTACCCAATACCATCTCGGATTTTAAGCTTTTTTTTTATCTTTAAGCATAGGCTTTTCTTTGTTAACAAAACCCTACTTTAAAACAGCGGGGATTATATTATGTTCTGCATTACGCCTTTTATCACTACCCAAAATTACGCGAGGGGGGATCAATCAAATAAACAATATAAAGGTTTATTACATGAAAAATGAATACTTAACATGGGAGAAAGGGAGAAAATGAGGGTAAATCAAAAAAACGTTTAATATCTTATTAAATTAGAGTATTATTATTTATTTTGTAGATATAATTATTTTATTATATTATATATATATTAAATCATATATATTAATCTAATTATATGGATATATATGAACTAGGGCTAATACACCATCGAAATGGTTTCAACGAAAAGGGATTTTCATCAACGAAAGATCATGTTCATAAAATCAAAATCGATTTAATAATGAAAGTAATGAAAATCATAATGTTTGATAATCAAATCAATCTAATATGATGATGATCTTAGATTATGATGTCTTCTCCCTTGGATTGCAGCTTGTAGATGGTGATTTTCGTCCTCCTCTGAACTCTAAATCGACCCTAGGATTCACACACCCTTTATGGGCGAGTTAGGTCTTGTATTTATAGGTTTTTGCTGATGTCGATATAGTTACGACGTAATTGTAAGTGAAGAACTACATCGTAACTTTCTTCTTGAACTCTCGAATTGTTTTTGTTCTATAGTTATAGCGTAGTTGAATCGGTAGAACTATGGCATAACTATGACGTCCAAAATTTATGGCGTAGTTGAATTGGTAGAACTATGGCGTAACCATGACGTGGCAAAGTTATGGCGTAGTTGTAATAGTTACGCCATAACTATTGCTTCGTGGCGATCCAGGCATAGCTTAAAGCACGAAAGTTGCAGATATCCCTTTCCTCTTTCCATGACCACTTGAATCGGCTAAAAAGGAGCTCGTATGAAGAAGTTATGGTCAAAATACTAAAGCACCTTTCTAGGAGTATTTCGTAAACATTTCTTCAACTTTCGACTTCGTTTCTTCACATGATTCTTTCACAAGCCTCCTATAATGAACTCCAAATAATAAGAAAATTACTCTTTGAGTATTTCTTCATTTTCCTTCAAGATCTACCATTTTCTGCGTCTTTTCATTCAAATGCCTTGATTAACCTAAATATGCAAATATGAACGAATTAAGTACCAGATTTATATAAAATAACATAAAACAAGGCAATAAACATGGGAATTTGATATAGAAAAGTATTAACTATTTGATGTCATCACTACGTCATTAGGATTCGACTCATGAATGAATCTCATTAATAGGTTTTCTAGCTCAAAGTGTAGGATTATCTCAAACGCACCTGTCAAGAGACGCTAACCATGCTTTTCGAATATCCCCACTTGCCGTTCCCAAATCTAGATTCTCCAAGTAGGATAACAATGAATTCAGGTGAATCATTGAAGTATACAACCATGATTTTGTTATTTTTTGTCAATACTCATAACTTGGATCATGTAGATTTCTAGTTAACAGAAGTTTGATACATAAAGGATCACAAAAGTCACCCACTTTCAGTGTTGTTTGATGGTGATACTGGCAGGATTTACATTCTTCACTGTGAAATACTACACGAGTACCACTCTGAATGTTCTGGCAAGTTCTGATGATAATGCGTAGGACTCTCGTACAACTTTTGTTCTTTATGGCGAGTAGAAAGTGTATATATAATTTTGTTTCCTAATGAGATTTATATCTGATCTCTTTTGGCTCTAGACTCAGTAAGTGCATTTTGGTTTTAGTGATCGGAGGCTGGAGCAAACTGCTACCTTATCACTATCAACATTTCTCAGAGTGAGAAGTCGATAGATAATAAGTGTAATCTCTATGAGAAATGAAACAAAATTATTTCTTGAGTGGCTGGGAAGGGTTTTTCATTGCAGTATTGGGTCTATGATGTCTTGTCTTTAATACAAGACATCATCTTTGTGATATCCGATAGATTATGTATTGACCCAGTTCTGCCCAAGTGTGTGGAGGGTTCTCATTCTTTTAACCCTTTCATAAAATTTCTTTTTCATTCTTTAACCCTTCAATGTCAACCAAGACGTCATTACTATCATCATGCTATGATTGTTCTAATGATAGCTCGCGCCTTAGGTAACATTTTTCCTATTCTCATTCATCTTCATGAAAGACCTACGAACATCTATTCTATCTACTAGAATGTCTTTGGGTAGATCCCTCCGGTTGTGGTTGGATAATGGGATATTACTTAACCTTACCACCTTATAACTTCATCATACATCCTGAAGTGGTTGGTTGTTCTGGGTATTAAGATCATAACAATAAAATCTTTTGAAAATAAATTAAAGCGTCTAATAAAGAGATTTAACACTTTAAAAGTTTTTGATTTTGAGAAATATTCCCCAATACACATGCATCATTATATGAAAGAGTTTTGCACATGAAAGAAAGAGTTTTCACTTGAGTCAAAGATGATCACTTTTTAATACTATTTTCTCCTTGTTAGGTCACATTTTATCTTGAATCACACGATGTAGAAAGGTTAAGAATAGAGAGAATTAAGAGAGGAAGGCAAGACTTTCACAAATTTTCAAATTTTATAAAGAAAGGAGAAATGTGAGGGAAAGTGAGTTTGTTACAAGCCTTAACCACCTAATGTTGATTAGGTGGGTATTTATAGCGAGAAGGAGGATTTAGCTTCCCATTCTTTATTTTTCCTAATTTGCAATTTAGTACCTATTCTTGGGATAATATGCTATTTTTCACTGTAAGCATATTTCTCCTTATTACAAATACTTTTGCTTATTAATAAAAGAAAAAACAATATTTAATAATTAAAACCACCTAAAGGTATCATAATCGACACTTTTTTTGATCCTAACAATCTTTCCTTAAGGGTCGATTATGTCTGCTTGTTCCCTTCTTGATCGCTAGTGAGTCTTCTGTTCAATATACATTCCACGTCGCATCTGGAATCACGATGCATTTAACCGGTTTCTTCAATTTCTTCCTCAACAGTTTGTAGGTATCAACTCGTGTCTTTATTGAGACTTGGAGTCACATAACCATGCTTACATCATTATTATAGTTTTAACCCTTCCAAGACTCTTTTTCAATGTTGCATCATAGAACTTATGAATCTCTTTGATGTCATACTCTATTTTCTTTCTTTGCTGTTCTCATGTATATAATTTCCTATACTGGTTCAAGACGATGAAGAACTCTTATGCTTCTCAATGCCTAGGAAAGTAATTGTTATGGTGCAGTAAAGGTTGACATTTGCCTGATAGCTTTCCACACCTTAGCTGGAAATATGTACTTATTTCCCATATCACTATACTTCTGATGAAGACTTGACAATGTCCACAGCAGTCCAGTCTCAGCCATTTATCATCTACCTTGCCTTTAATACATAGCAAAATACTTATCCCCCCTTCTATTCATTTCTTGTTGAGGTCCTGTAGTTGGCTCAGTGATTGAACCCTATGTTCTTCATTTTGGCTCTTCTTGCAATATCTTGTTACAAACTTGTATTCATGTCCTAATTCACCATAGGTTTTGATGACTTGAACAATATTTGGTTGAGTATATTTTTCTTTTGGCTTTCCTGGTTCTTTTTTGTCTGTTAATGTGGAGGATTTTTGCATCCATGTGGATTTCTTCTAATGTTCGACACTGTATTCGAGCATAAGGATTAAACTTCTTCACACATTTATCTACCCATCTGTATGTTCTTCTTCAATGGACATAATCAGGAAAGATATTTGTAGGAAACTTGTGTAGAGGATAACAAAATCTTCTCAGGCCACATGAGTTACGATCGTGGGTTGAAGAGATAGTGTTAGAGATTTGGATCTCTTTGGTAGCTAATTGAACGACTGAAGTTGGCTTTTGTGGAATGGTAAAGGATAAATCTCTTTTCTGCTTTTCCCAACATTATATTTCTTCAAGAAGTTTTTGCATCTGGTCAATGTGATACTGATGCTCATCTCCTGAAGTGCATGTTGTCTTAAACATTTTCATAACACAACTTTGCGCAGTTTTAGTTCAGCTACTGTTTGTGACATTTCTTCCACAAGTTCTTATGATACTTTCTCGGTGGAAGTTCACCATAATTGTTACATATTTATCGTCAAAAATCAAAATATCTAATTGTTCTTGATTACCTGATGTTGGACGGAACTGGTTAACTTTTGTTAGCTCTAACTCCGATGGGGGGGGGGGGGAACGGGGGAAATTTTCTTTCCAAAAAAAAAAAAAACATAAAAAAAAAAATATAACACATAGGTTCCTTTCTCTGACTTGTGGTCTTCTGCCTTTTTGCCACTATTCTCACCACTCAGGTTTGAGCATCATCGTGAGGATGTCATGATATCTTAAGAGAATAGCAGAAGTTTACAAGGAGTTTGTTAGAGCATGAAGTCTTTTCAAACTTGATATGGACGTGCTAGCCACACAATTGGTAAATAATCATGTTGCCATTAAGGGATTGTTTTCATTGTCAGATAAAAGTTGATATTGCTGTTTCTTGGTAGAAGGCTTGAACTGGCTTGAGTTGGGTGAACGTGCTAAGTAAGACTTGACATTGTAGTTCCTCACTGATGAATCAACCTTAGATGGATATGATTAGTGATAGCATGTTAATTTGCGAGTAATCTACTTCTAGAAGATTAATCGCGTTCTTGCTAAAATTTGCATATGCATTCATCTTCTCACAGATCAGCTGACTCTGTTTCCTTTCCATTTATAAGCCATGTGCAACATATTATTCGGGTACTTGTGTCTTGGTTAAGTTCCTTGACCCCACGATCATTCTACCATGTTGGGCAACGACCTTCCATAACCTCTTGTAAATGTTGAGCCAAGCACGTTAAACTTCTTTCTTGCCAAGAACCTTATCTTTAGATGTCCAAACAAATAGCCGTATCGTCCTTTCAATTCATCAAAAAAACTCTTGTATCGTTTGAATCATCCAGTCTTGGGTTTAAACAACGATAAGATGTGCTGTGAAATTGATAATATTGGTTTTGGTGAAGATGATGATGGTGTAAAGGATAAAGTTTTTGAATTAGTTACCGTCAATTCCTAGAGTTTCTCAATATTCTAAGATAATTATAGGGGATGGTATATTCCTAGTCTCCTCTATATCCTTCCCTTTTTCCATTCTTCTCAACTCATAATCATCATCTGCTGACCCGTCCTCCTCTTCAATAACATTCACAAGTTGTGCATCAGCAGTTTTCTCCACCTATGGACTTTCCTTATAATTCCCCGGATCTAACCTAGTGCCAGGATCATTTTGACTATTACTAATAGAATTATCAACCTCATCGTTTTCTACATTCTCCATTCCTTCTACCATTTTCTCAATCTCCTTAGCTATCAAGTGCTATTAAACTTTTTGTACATTTTGCTTTGCTTCAAGTTCATCACAAATTTTTTGCTCAGCAATGCTTAGTTGAATTGTATCTCTTAAAGTTAAGTCTTCAACTTTAGCAGCAGTTAGGATTGGTGTTGGTGGAGTGAGTCGAGTTGACCGTCTTAGAGGAATACGAACTCTAATAAAAGTAGAATATCATTGAGCACTTGATTCTCTTTCATCCATATCAAGGTTAGGTGACCTAGGGGAGCTAGTTGTCCTATGCATTCCCTGGGTAGACTCAATCGGCTGTGACTAAGTCGTAGGAACATCTACCCTAAAAACTGTAGCATACATCCTATAATTCTCTATGAGCTTTATCTCATCAGTTATCATCTAGCTTGTAATCTTCATTCCAACTCCTGCCTTATTCTTCCCTGAATTGAATATGCTTTTAACCATCTCATCATGTTCCAAAATTATGATATTATCACCAACTCTTCTTGAGATCTCAGGGTATGTAGTCATGTAGTGACTTATAATAAGATTTGTGAATTTGGGATAAGGAATTAGTATTGATGGATGTTCGAGTGAGTAGTGCAGTCCTTTCTATAGTAAGTCAGCATAGTTAACATATACATTGTTGACAAAGCAATACAACATCTACATGATCTGCAAATGTGGTTGATCATAACCAGTGACTCGTGTTGTTAGACATCGCAAAAATAACTTACAAAGTGTCTGCCACGGTTGTACGAGACCAGTTGTCTTAAAGTTAGATGGCAATCTTAATTCCAGTGTAAAACCAAGATCGTTTAAGAAGAATGGAACCATTTCAAAGAACTTAGGAGCAGCAACAAAGCGTTTATGATTGTTGTCTGTGGCTTGAGGTAGTTGACATATTGTTTTGAAATCATCAAGAGTCATTGTAACACCCCCAAATTGGGTCGCAGCGGAATATGGGTCCGGGGCGTGTTACTT
>BQNB010042943.1:2042-30916 GCA_026074375.1 Tanacetum coccineum | reverse complement strand
TTTAAAAGAGAAAGATATAATTCAAAGTAATTTTTTCAAAACTGAAAATGAAAAGATAATAATTCAACATGAAACTCAGTTAGCTAAAAAGGCTTTTAAAGAACGAGAAAATCAGTATCTTGAAGATATTGTTGATCTCGAAGAGAAACTGAGTTCTCATGATCGAATTGTTTATAAAATGGGTCAATCGATTTAAACAATTAACATGCTTGAAAAGACATCGAATAAAATTTATGATTCTTTTTATTAAAGCTGGGTTGGGTTACAAAAATCCCGAACGTCTCAAGAAAGCCATTGTAGCATAACCAAAAATGTACCATGGTGAAAGGCTTCATAGTGCTAAATTAACAATTGTTTCACCTGATTCAGAGGAAACTTTAGAGGATGCAGAAGAAAGTTGATTGAAAATGAGAAACAAAATAGTTTAAGTTAACTATGGAAAACTAAATGCCCTTTATGAAACATTTGTTCCTCAACAAGAATTTTCTGTTGAACAAACATATTTTTCAATTCCTTCTACTTCTAATAATGGTTCTAAGTCAAAAGAAGTCACATCGGATTCACCAATTCCAAAAATGCCAAAAGAGAGTAAATTGTTGAAAATGTTTGACACAATGGGTGTAGCAATTAATAGTTTACGAACACGGATTGATAAAACTCTTTTACAAGATAAAGAATGACGATGGATGTCTGACAGTCAAAATTCGTTAAGAGAGTTTTATAAAACTGATGTAATTCCGATGTCTGCCTATTTATCAAAGAATTTGAAAGAACTTAAAGAAGAACTTGATGACATCAAATAACGTTACTTAATTATATCATTTATCCCATCTATTATGCCCATTTTTATATAATTATTGTATTATTTGGTACTTAATTCCTTCAAAGTTGATAAATGCAGTAATTTAGGAGTGTTTTGTGAAGACAAACTAAAAGGCGCAAAATTTAGAGCTAAAATGAAGACGTTTGAAGATTGCTGAAATTTCACCAATACGTGAAGCTTAGCTTGTTCACTTAATCAAAATACAAAGATTTTAGCCATATACAGTTAACAAAATGTAATGCGACAAAATCTTTAATGCAACATCCAAGTCAAACCACCAATGTATCCATCGCACCTAGTGCTTATTGATCCCCTTAAAAAACTTTGCTTATAACGTCAACAATATGTTGGTGAAATTCATAGGTTTGATTATCTTATATTGTAGGACCACAACGATTTCCCCAAGTGTATGATAATGCAACAGATGCAGATATCATATAAAAGGTAATTACGTTGCTCTAGCTCTGGACATGACGCGTGACGTGTATGGATACCCAAATTAATGGCCTACATTGCCCATGGTGATGTTCTTAACCCGCAATATTATATATTCGACATGGTATAAGTTCGTTTGTTAGTGATTGATAATCACTACCGAACGCGTTGTCAAACCTAATTGATCTATTAATAACATTCGCGCTCACATTCTAGCAATTGGTACAGTCATGATGATGGCTAGAAATTAGGGTTATCGCTACTTAGGCAACACGTAATCAAACATGAAACTTAACCACTTGTGGTCAATTATAAAGCTTTGCATGTTTTTCCCCAAAACCCCCAAAAACTTTGTTAAAAACAAATGCATGTAAATGTGGGGCTGATGAACTCACCTTGAGTGAGTAATGCTAAGTGTTATCACGAATAACGCGCCTTGCGATTGATCAAATGCACCTAATTAAATTAAGGTCTTATAGTACCGAGTACTTAATCTAACAACATTGAATATAATCTAATAGTTGTTACATCGTACTATCGTTGGGCTATCTTAATTTAAAGAGGTCATGACCTGACGTTCGGAGGAGTTAGGACACTTTTAATCGTAAATCCAAAAAACTCATCGAAAACGCCATCGATGTGGCCTCCATTTTGAAACTCCCTAGTAATATAGTACTTGAAAACCACAAACATTCTATATAGCTCAATCTCAACTAATGGTTTGGAAAAAAATTTATTTGGTTGTGTTTAATAAGTTAAACCGTTTATTAATTACCGTTAGTTAAACTGGCGTAACTTTCGCGTTTTAAGCCCGATTCTTGCTGTTTCTTATCGTCCATCTTTTCGTATTTGAGAGGGTTATCGATATTTGACATTTTTATAAATTTTAACCCCTGATGAACAGTAACTTTTACTGTTCATGACAGACATGAGTTTCGTAAAATTCGTATTTGTCGTCGTAAAACCCGTAAATGTCGTATTTTATTCGTTATGGCTCCGTTTTTAATGATTCTTTCGAGGACGTTCTCGTATTTGAAAGTTCTATATTTTTATGAGGTTTACAAAAATATAACTTTCTGTCATGAATAGTAACTTTTATAAAAATAGTTTTATAAAAGTATTAATTGTCGTAAACTTGCGAAATTCATAACTCGTTCGTTATTAATTGAAAAATTACGATTCTTATCATTTTGGAATCCTAAAAATATGTATTATTTGTTAAAAATACTAACCTTTGCTGTTTTTAATTTTTATAAAAATGTTTTTTATAAAAAATTACTTACGTTATTAATCCGTTTAACAAGTTTCTTACTTTTTCGTTATTAATCCGTTTAACAAGTTTCTTACTTTTTCGGAATCGTCGTGAAATGTATTATCTTATAAAAATATAAAATGGATATGTAAAAATTCGAATTTGGGACAGCAAGTTTGCTTGAGTTTGTTGAATCCATTTTTGATATTTTCTTTATACTTTACCTCTTTATACTTTTTACTACAAGTCTTATACTTTATATATATCATATATCATATGTATATTATGTCCATAATCCCATCAAGGTCATTTTGTCCAAAGTTTATAAGTCCTTCATAATACATGATAAAGCATAACTTTTATACTTAATCCATTTTACCATAAGTTTATGTATAACCATTTTTCATATAAATCATAGGTGTACAAGTTTTCTCACTTTGATATAACCTCATTTTAATGATCATATAACATCAATATAGGTCCATAATTAACCTTAACATGTCATTTGTATTTCTTTCACTTGAAACATATTAAGAACTTTTATAAACCCTAATTTATCCATAATCATGTTTACACCAAAACAATATGATACAACATTTTCTCATCCTTTTTAACATGATGTAAGTAATAACACAACATATGTATAAGTAATCCATGTGGTCATTTCAAGTGAAAACTTTATTTTCATGATTAAAACCTAAATGGTGATTTAAGCTAAATAGAAATATCATATGCATAATAATGAAAATTATAGCAACATAAAGAGTTTAAATGGACCTTAAGAGGAATGATGATGATGATGTACAAGGTAGCTAAACCATTGTTTGCCACAAAAACCAAGTAGCCTTTATAACCTTAGTTCCTTAACTAAACCCAGCTTCCTTTTTCATTGAATTATTACTTGAAATGGTTACCAATGATGCAAAGTCTAAGTACATCTTAGAATATGTGTATATAGAAGTGTAAGGGTTGTAGAAAATTTTGTATGGATTTGGTTGGGAGGTGATTATATGCCGTAGCATATAAGGGCACAAAGAGGGGTTTTTGCTTTGATTTGTCTAAGTGTTGGTGATGTATGTGTTTCTTTATGCAATGTATAAGTAATAAACTAGCAAGACTAGTCAAGGAGACATATAGGAAGTCCTAGGGATGGCCTTAGTCTTAGTCATGGGTCAAGGTATGGTAGGGATGGGGTATGTCCTCAAATAGTTGAGAACATCCCATGAAAACATGGAAATGTGTTCTCAACTTGCATCTTTTTGGTCTTTTCTCTATAAATCCGGTTATAGATGTATATGTATGATAATATTTGAACTAAAATTAGGGGTTATTGGGTATAAAACAGTGGTATTTTGTTGAAGCGTTAGAAAAGTTTTCGTGGTTCGGGTTCCATGTTCGGCTTTTGGTTTTCTTTTACTTTGGGACGTGCCTAACGCAATTTATCGCGAAACGTATACACTTTACGTATCCGATAAAAATAAAATGAACAAAGTTAATAATTATCCTTAAAATAATTATATAACCCTTGCTTGATGTAAACATTTAATTGTTTGATGCCCGTTTACATTGAACGCTAATTTTTGGCGTATGCGATTTAGCTTAACGTTTACGATTTCAAGCAATCATGTACATTACAAAAGGTACATTGCGAATTTGTTGACGTCGTCAATGACTTGAAAACACATGGTGTTATAGACTTCCCCTATTAAACAAGCCTTGTCCTCAAGGCTCACGATGCAGCACTTGATGACGGTGTGGTCTTGGTGAAGAGGTGTGGATATTTCTTCTTGAATTGATCTTCGCGTTCCCACGTGAACTCGGGACCTCTCTTGGAGTTCCATCAAACTTTGACCAATGGGATTCGACTTCTCTTCAACCGTTTAACTTCTCGGCCCACTATTTCTACCGGTTCCTCAACAAAATGAAGTTTGTCGTCCAAATTAAGTCCATCCAATGGAACGGCTAAAGGTTCGTCGGCATGACACTTCTTCAGGTTAGATACATGAAACGTATTATGAAATTCTGCTCACTTTCTGGAAGTTCAAGCTTGTAAGGCCACTTTCTCCAAACTCTTTCAATCACCTTAAAAGGTCCAACATTTACTAGGGTTCAATTCCCCCGTTTGCCAAAATGTACGACCCCTTTCCAAGGCGAGACCTTAAGCATGACCTTGTCCCTTGGAATTCCATTGGTTTACGCTTCAAGTCAGCATAACTCTTCTGTTGGTCACGAGCGGCTTGCATCCTTTGCTTGATCTGAATGATTTTCTCAGTGGTTTCTTGGATTAATTCTGGACCGAGAATTTGAGCTTCTCCAACTTCAGTCCAACAAACAGGCGAACAAAACTTCCGACCATAAAGTGCTTCAAATGGTGCGGCCTTGATGCTAGCGTGATAGCTATTGTTATATGAGAACTCGACTAATGGAAAATGGTTAACCCAACCCTTTCCAAAGTCAATCACACAGGCACGCAGCATATCTTCAAGAGTTTGAATTGTCCTCTCACTTTGCCCGTCTGTTTGGGGATGGTACGCAGTACTCATATCCAAGTTTGTACCCAAAGCGTCTGAAGTGACCTCCAGAATTTGATGCGATCTGGGTCACGATCGCAAATGATTGGAGACGGGTATCCCATGTCTCGTGACCACCTCCTTTAGGTACATTCTTGCAAGTTTATCCAAAGGATCAGTCTCTCTCATTGGTGTGAAGATCGCAGACTTAGTGAGTCGGTCAACGATCACCCAAATTGTGTCATAGCCTTGAGACGTCTTAGGAAGCTTTGTAACAAAATCCATGGTGATGTTGTCCCACTTCCATTCAGGGATCTTAGGTTGTACCAACAATCCTGATGGCCTTTGATGTTCGGCCTTGACCTTAGCACAGGTCAAACACTTGTTAACATAAGTGGCTATGTCGGCTTTCATGTTGGGCCACCAATATAGCTTCTTCATGTCTTGGTACATTTTGTCGGAACCCGGATGAATAGAGTATTTTGATTTGTGGGACTCGTGCATGATCACAGTCCGCAAATCGCCATAACAAGGTAACCAGCTCCTGCCATTGAGGCACAGGGTTCCATCCGCACGTGGTTCCAACTTTTGTTCTCTAATCGCTTTTGGAAATTTAGCATTTTCAATCAACATTCCCCCAATGTCTTCACTCTTAATGTTCTCTGGTTTTCATGCTTCGGTCTGAGCATTTAAGATCTATTTAGGGAGATCCAAACTAATAGTCATAACCAAGGCTCGAACTCTTAACGGTGGTTCTTGTTCTTTCCTGCTTAAAGCATCAACAACGACATTTGCTTTCCCCGGGTGGTAACAAATATCGCAATCGTAATCACTTAGCAACTCTAACCATCGGCGCTGCCTCATGTTTAACTCTTTTTGATCTAAAATGTGTTGCAAACTCTTATGATCAGTGAACACCGTACACTTAGTTCCGTATAAATAATGTCTCCAGATCTTGAGAGCGAACACCACTGCACCAAGTTCTATGTCATGAGTCGTGTAATTCTTCTCATGAATCTTTAACTGTCGTGATGCATAATAAATCACTTTTTCTCTCTACATCAACACAGCGCCCAAACCCTTCTTCGAAGCATCGTAGTATGCGATGAAATCTTTGCTTCCTTCAGGTAATGCAAGGATTGGTGCACTACACAACTTTTGCTTCAACAGTTGAAAAGCTGCTTCTTGTTTATCGCCTCACACAAACTTGACCTTCTTCTGGGTGAGCTTAGTCATTGGTTTGGCGATCTTTGAAAACCCTTCAATGAATCTTCGATTAGTATCAGCAAGACCTAAAATGGACGAATCTCCGTGGAGTGACTTAGGAGATGCCCAATCTTTAATGATTCAAATCTAGTTGGATCCAATGAATTCTTCATATTGATCACATGATACGAGGAATTGTACTTTGGGAATCCAAAATTCGCACTTGGAAAATTTCGCATACAACTCCTCTTTCTTTAACAATTCCAATATTATCTTCAGATGCTCTTCGTGCTCTTGCTTGTTCTTGGAATAGATCAAAATATCATCAATAAAGACAATTAACGGAATTTGTCAGAGTAGGTTTGCAGCTCGGTTCATGATGGTCATAAACACGGCAGCAGGTGCATTGGTTTAAACCAAACGCATCACTTGGAATTCGTTATGTCCATATCAAGTTTTGAAGGCAGTCTTCGGAATGTCTTCTTCTCGAACCCTCAGTTGATGATAACTGACCTTAGGTCGATTTTCGAGTAGACACTGACCCTTGAAGTGATCAAATAAATCATCAATTCTTGGAGAGGATAAACGGTTCTTCACCGGATAGTTTATTCAATTCCGGTACATCACTTGCACTATCGAATGAATCCGTCCTTTTCTTGACAAACAAGGACCGGAGCTCCCCAAGGTGAGGAACTGGGTCTATAAAGCCTTTGTCTGGGACGCTCTTTCGTTGCTCAGGATAAACTCTTTATCTCGGAAGGCGCAATCGATAAGGTGCCGTGCTACAGGTGCTAGCACATGGTACCAAATCATTTTGAAAAAACTACTTGTCGGTCGGAGGAAGACCCGGCAAGTCCTCAGGAAATACTTCGGGAAAGTCTCGAACAATTGGTACGTCTTCAAGTCGCTTCTCCTCCGACTTGTCTTCAACCTCTTTCGCCGTGATATGTGCCAAAAAGAAAGGAAATCCTTTTTCCATATACTTCTGCGCGTTAGACATTGCATCAATTGCTCGAAATGATGTTTAATGTGTCACATTCCCTGGAGTACTTTCCATCACCATGTATGATCAAGGTTTTATTTCTCAGGGGATGCGAAACATCTTCTCGGAACACATGACCGCTTGGTACTTCGCCAAAACCAATCCATAAGATTATGCATCGAATCTACCAAGTTTACAGCATTAAGTTTATGTTGAAATTGTGGTTTAGGAAGTTTAATGTGCAACCCTAAGTATAGTGTTGAGGCCCAATTATCTACCATCAGTAGATTCGACATCATAATAGGGTCTAGGGTAGAGGCGTGATGTCAATTTGGGAGCTAAATGTAGTAGACACAAAACTTCGATCGGCACCCGTATCAAATAAGATATAAGCATAGCGGTTGTTTAGAAGGAACGTACCCGCAACGACGTTGTCTGGGTTTGCCCCCGCATTTCCAACCACATACACCTTCGCTGGAGCCCTGTCATTTCCAGCTTGATTACCACGGTCATTGTTTCTTAGTCTTGGGCAGTTTCTTTTAAAATGGCCTTGAGCTCCGCACTCAAAGCAACCATTGCCCTGTTGATTATTGTTGTTGTTACGGTAGTTGTTGTTGTTGTTGTTGTTGTTGTTGGCAGGTCGGATTCTACAGTCCTTGGTTGCATGGCCAACCCTCTTGCAGTTACCGCACTTGGGTGGACAAGGACCTTCATGATTGTAATTACACTTGGAACACAGAGGTTTAGACCCAGCATATGATTTCCTGTCACTATTGCCTGCAGTGTAGGCCTGGCCTGTGTTCTGCCTCTTAACCTGTTGGTTTTGATTGTTTTGGAAAGATATTTTCTTTCTTTTCCTTTCTGCACTGACGTTCAGCATATGCCTGGGTCTTATCCTCCATAATCCGTTGTAAATCATTAACTTCCCCCCACCCCCCCCCCCAAACCTCCTGTATGGTCTTTGATTTTGATGCCTTTACACTGCCAAGTATCATGTGGGCATCCAACCGATATACTTTTCAACCTTGTCAATCTCTTCTCGGGAAACATTCTGGAAACACATAAAGCTAGTGCTGAAATCGTCGATATTTAGGCCAACCACATCGGTGCCTTGACCTTTGAGATTCCAACATCTCAGTCTCAATCTCTGATCTCGCCCTCGGGCAGTATTTATCTGTTCATCATTTTTCTTTCAGTGTGCATGTCATGCAGGAGCGGCTTCATAGTAGTGGTCTTAAACATGGGGCATTCCACCTTGGTAAGAGCTCTCTATGCAGCGTGCAAGTCGCGAATTTGACTTGACTTAGCTGCTGGGCAATGACAAATGCTAAACACAGAATCCATTTTTCAAACCATTTCGAGTGAGTCCGAGACTCCCCCAGTGCTTTGAAGTCAAAGGTTTGCATTTCAATAATTCAGACGTTAAGAGCATTCGCGAGAGGTTTGGGTGGCATTGGTCCTGTGGGAACCATTGCTATTTGTAGCCTATCCTAACCGGCTTGCTTAGCTTCAGCCATTACAGCAGCAACTCCTTGGTCAATTAAGGCTGAGTAGTACCTCAGTAACAGTTGTGGTTGGTTTCATTTTGGAGTTGGAGGTGACAGGTGGGCTCGGGTTGATTGTGTTCTTTTTGTGCATTTTCTTAATTCATAAAGAAAATACAATACCCGGTTAGATTTCAATACATTCTATATATGTGACATAAGTAGCATCATAAATAAATACGTCACATCACATAGTGTGAAACTATAACCAACACAAGATCGACATAACATAATACATCCATTCCATATATAATATGGGAAATATAATGATTGTTTTGGTACAAAATGATTCCTATCCGTCTAGGTTACAAAATAAAAATCAAATAAAGCCCTACTAGCGGGTTACCGTTAATACTAGTAGGTATACAGGATAGCTAATCGGAAACAAAAACGATTATACAGTAGCTAACCAAAACCAATGATCTAACGCCCTGCTAAGCTGGGAGTAACCATAAAACTGAACCAAGACTGCATAGGTCGGTCAATCGTAATCAAATTCTAGGAATGCTACAGTGTCCTCCCAATGTGTCAACGCGAGTCCAGCTCAAGGCATGGGTACGCTGAATGATATACTAAACAGCAAGATCCATCTGCAGCCTGACGCTGCCCCATGTGGTGACCCGCATCAGTCTCTATATACTGTAATCGTGACCTTAATGCCTGCAGTGAGCTTCATGATCCTAGCCAAGTCCTGACGGGTTGAATAAATCTCTTGCTCGTAGCATGGTCTCTCTCTCCTCAATACTCAATCTAGCTCTCACAGTGCACGATCAGTCTGGGCATCGTTGTGATGTCGTGTAACATAACTCTGAACTTTCTCTAGTGCCAAACATCTACTGGTAACTGACCCTTGCTGTTGACTAACTCTAGGCGGTTCATAATCCTCCTTTAGTATTAGGAGGTTGGTTCTATTGTGGGTCCTGGTGTCTGCTCATAGCAGCAGCGGCGAAAAACGTCTCAATTCATCCAGGTTTGGAGATAGTAGTATTAATCTCTTTGAGGGTTTTGTCATGCTCGAATATCTAGTCTGGGTAGTATGAGGTGCAGGTTCGGTAACGATTGGGGGGGGGTGGTGTGGGGGGGGGTGGCGACACCCCCCCCCCACCCCCTTGTCCCCCCTTTTTTGGGGTCCCTGGATAGGGTGTCGTGAATGATCGAGGCTGATGCTATATCTCTCATCTAACCTCGAGTGCTCTAGGACTAAGAGGATCGAATAGTGGAGCTAGAAAGGATGTCGGTTAGTATGAGATGGAGGTGCCTCGTCATCAGCTGGCACTAAGTCCTCAGGTATGCTCAGGTCCGGAATGTACATGGGTACATGGTCTAGTAATACTTGGAGAATATGGTGCCTGCTTCCAACAAAACTGGCGGGCTAGCCGCCTCGTAAGGATCCTCAGATGGAATACTCCAAGAATCGCGCACTCAGAGTGAACAGAGTATTAGGTAACGACAGAATCAGCTGACATGACTACTGTTGACCGCAGAATATAATTATATGAGTATATTATATAGTGCTTTTATTGTAATTAGTATATATTTAACCACGTTATCAGTTATGAATGCATCTAGTCCCGTAATAGCAACAAATAGTGTATGGATGAAGGTATGCACATATGTATGTCCGTGTACAAACCCGTAGTATGATTTGTTGTTTGAAAAGGTTTTGTCCAGCAAAAACATTTGACTGGTTCTCTATAATTGGCTCTTGATTACCAATCTGTAACACCCCTAATTGGGCTCGCAGCGGAATAAGGGTTCCGGGGCGTGATTCTTCAAGATCATCAGCACAGATATCTAAGAACGACATAAAAGTTCGTTTAAAATGATAATTGGATTGAGATGAAAGACTTAATACAAGCATATAGCTTCATTGTTCACGTTGAATTTACAAAAGTTGACAATACATTTCTAAAATTGATGCACCTAAATCTTTAAGCGTTGCAATCAAAATTTACCAATGCATTCCTTGGCTCCCATGCCTATTGATCTCTGAAACCATTGCTTAAAATAAGTCAACAAAATTGTGGGTGAATTCATAGTTTGATAAAATCATATGTGCAGGACCGCAATTCTATTTTAGTGATAATGCAACACCTTTGCAGATTCACAAAAACTAGATACTTACACTAAGCTCATGACCCTGAGCTCGACAATCTTTCTTGCAATTAAATATATAATCTGCAATTTACGCCCATAGGATGTCTAACCCTAAACATCAAAATTCGAACATGCTATACGTTGTTCACGGTGATAGTAGTCACGATACGGGGGAGGTCATTTCCCGCATAGCTTCTATTAAATAACATTCGCGCTCACAATAATGTATTCCAACTACTATACGCAATGACAGTTCCTGATAATGCTTAATAGGTTCTCGTTACTTAGGCAAACATGTAATCAATCTTGCGTTTTCCATTTGTAAAACAAAGTTTTGTTTCCACCCATATTTAAATCATTGAAATCGTAAACTGTGGGCTATGAATCACTTGAGTGCGTAATGTCAAGTGTATCACAATTAACGCGGTACGCGAATTGATCCAATGAACCTAATTAGATTAAGGTCGCTATAAGTACCGAGTTCTTCATATAAACAACATTGAATATAGTCTAATAGTTGTTACATCCGTACTATCGTTCTGGCTATATAATTAAAGAGGTATGACATGAGTTCGAGGCGTTCGGACCTTTAAATCGTTTCAAATCCAAACACCTCAGTCGAAATCGCCCATCCGGAGAGGCCTAATTATGAAACTCCCTAGTTTTTTAGTACTTTTGATACCACATATATTCTATAACAGCTCAATCACCAACTAATGGTTTTGGGATAAATTGTGTTAAATAAGTTAAAACGCTTTATAATTAAGTTTAGTTTAAAACTGGCGTACTTTTGCGTTTTAGCCCGGGGGGGGATTCTTCGCGTTTTCTTATGTCCATCTTTTCGTTTAAGACGGGTTTCGATATTGACATTTTCATAACATTTTCCCTGAATGAACAGTAACTTTTACTGTTCATTGACAGACATGAGTTTATAAATTTCGTATTTGTTGTCGGTAAAACCGGTAAATGTCGTTATTGTATTCGTTTATTGCTCCGTTTTTAATGATTCTTTCGAGGACTTTCTCGTATTTGAAAGGTTCTATATTTTAGGAGGTTTACAAAAATTATAAACTTTTGTTCTGAAATAGTAACTTTTATAAAAATAGTTTTATAAAAGTATTAATTGTCGTAACACGCGAAATTCATACACTCGTTCGGTATTAATTGAAAAATTACGATTCTTTCATTTTGAATCCTAAAAATGTGCTGATTATTTATTAAATATTTATCCCTTGCTGTTTGAAATTTTTCATAAAATGTTTTTTATAAAATTTCTTTACGAATTCGTTATTAAACGTTATAACTTGTTTTTAACGTACTTTTTCGTTATTAATTACGTTTAAACAAGTTTTTACCTTTTCGGAATCGGTTCATGGTAATTGTATAATCTTATAAAAATATAAAATGGTTATTTTAAATTCGAATTTTGATTGTCAGCTGATTGGTTGGACTTTGTTAAGTCTTTATATATCAAATTTACATATTTTCACTTTTGACTTTTGCCAAAATTTATATTTATATTTATCATATATATTAATGTCATTATGTCCCTAGTCCTTTTATTGTCACTTTGATCAATTAATACAAGTCTTTTACTTTACATAATAAACCATAATCTTTATAAAAATCCATAATCACTAGTTTTGTCCATAATCATATTTATGCATAACCAAGTGTGTACAAGTGTATTTCTTTCCATAAGACTTTATTTTAGTGTTCTATTAACATGATTAAGAGTCCATAATCAATATTAACATGTCTTATGTATTTCTTTAACTTAAAACATATTATGAAACTATGAAAACCCTAATTAACCCATAATCATTTTTACACCAAAGTAACTTGATACAATATTTTCTCATTCTTTCTAACATGATGTAAGTAATAACACCACATGTATGTAAGTGTGTAAAATGATCATTTCAAGTATAAACTTCATTTTCATGAATAAAACCTAAATGGTGATTTAAGCTAAATAGAATAATCATATGCATAACAATGAAATTTATAAGAACATAAAGAGTTCAAGTAAACCTTATGAGGTATGATGATGATGATAAACTAGTGCTAAACCCTTGTTTAGCCACAAAACCAAAGCTTGCACAATAAACCCTTACTTTCTTAACCAAAAACCCTAACTTCCTTTTTCTTGAGTTATACTTGAAAAAGGGTTAGCCAATGCTTGGGATCACCTTAGAATAACTTATAATGGATGTGTATAAGTGTGTATGGGTTGTATAAAAATTGCTATGGATTTAGTAGAGTGCTTGCTTATTGCCGTAGCAATATAGGGGACCAAAGGAAGGTTTTTGTTGATTTTATTACTAAGTGTTTTACTTGTAAGACTTAGCTAGTTTACTTGTATGTATATAATACTTTCAAGGGTCAAAAGTCAAGAAAGTATTCAAAGAGACAAGGTATGGTCTTGGAGAATGGTCATGGTTATGGTTATTAGTCAAAGTAAGCTAGGTATGGCTAGGACACGATGAAGTATGGTGTGTAATTGACCAAGTTGCAAGTTTATCTCATTTTTCATGTATATCTTTGTATATGATGCAAGATTTTCGGTTAGACAAAGATATACATGATATATTTATGTAATTTTTATGTATTGGGTATAAAAGTGGGTATTTGTTGAAGCGTAGGAAAGTTTTTGTGGTTCCGGGAGTGCCTAAACGCAATTTATCGCGAAACGTATACACTTTACGTATCCGATAAAAATAAAATGAACAAAGTTAATAATTATCCTCAAAATAATTATATAACCCTTGCTTGATGTAAACATTTAATTGTTTGATGCCCGTTTACATTGAACGCTAATTTTTGGCGTACGCGATTTAACCTAACGTTTACAATTTTAAGCAAACACGTACAATTCAAAAAGGTACATTGTGAATTTATTGATGTCGTCAATGACTTGAAAACACAGGGTGTTATAATATGCATGACCATTTCAATCCCCAAATAGCCACAAAATGTACGTATGAAAATTGGACCGCAATTGTCCAAAGTATGTATTGCCACTTTATTCAAAGCAACGTAAATAATTCCTATGTGTATAAACAATGATTACAATTACTCTAGTTATGAAAACTGATGCTCTATGTAACCCATGTAGGTGTCCTCTCAAGAACACCCGTGCAGTACGTAGTAATGAAAACCATTTGTACCATCACAGGTGTCCCTCCAAGAACACTCGATGGCAGTAATGATTAAGTACCCTCGTAGTGTCGCTCAAGAACAACCGAGAAATAATAAATGTGTACCCCTCGCAGGTGTCCCCTCCAAGAACACCCGGGCAATAATGACTGTGTACCCCTCACATGTGTCCCTTCCAAGAACACCCGGACATTTACTTATAGTGATTAGTTCAATCCGCTTAAGCTAATTCGTAATCATTTCAAAAGTAAAGTATGTATTTGAGACCAAAATTAAAGTCAAATATGTATCCCCTAGCGAGCATGTAATGAGTATGTAAACCAATTTGTAATCAACCATGTAAATGCATTTGCAAACAAGCATGTTCTCACCCCAAAAATATATGTAAAACAAGTAAAATATGGGAGCTATAAACTCACCTTGATGTAGAAGAACGATTGGCAGAAATGCACATACTATGCATAACACGAACGGAAAACCAGAACGACTCGACCAAGAAGTTGCGGTTTATCTTAACGGCTATGACCCCCTAGCCTAGGATAGTGTATTTGGGTTTTCCGATAGATGATTAGATCAACGCGACACGTTGATAAAAGATTTAGATTTAAAGTTGTAATAGCTTGGTGGTTGGTTAAATAAAATAAATCAAGAAGTAAACGCAAAGGGTGTAATATATTCCGTATATGTACTTTAATGAAAAATGACCAGTATATAATTTCATACCGGTGAAGTATTTAACAAGATACACAACCAAAAGTTTAACTCGAACGAATGGTATATAATTACCGACATGTGTATATCTATAGGTGACAATTAACATAAAATGGTTTCAAATTATATAATACTTTCCTAAGTATTATATAGAATGATGATAAAAATAAAAGAAATTAAATAATTCGACACGTGCTCGGATATCCCCAAATGATTTAATAGAAAGTTTTTTTATAAAAATAAATGCATGTTTAAAGTTATGGATTAGATAAATGAAATATCTAAAATTATAACTTACGTTTGATTACCGGTTCTTCACGATCTAATAATTCTTAAGGCATTTAATTCGTCCTTTTCAGGATAATAAGTAAAGTAAGATTTGTAAAAGTTTACTAAGTGTAGCGATTTATAAAAATCTCGGCATGACCAATTCGTTTATTTGACGTTTTCCATATTAACAAAAGTTAATTATTGTCCTCAATTAAATCAATCCATGTTTCAAACCCAAACACACTCTTTAACAGTTTTTATCCCCAAATCCAAATACCCTATTTGGGTTGTAAAATATTCAAAATGAACATAACAAATTAATTCATTATTTAACAATTTAACCACCATTTTCTGTCCCGGTATATTATCTATTATATATTAATATATATATATATATTCAAACCCTTTTGTGTTTATTAAGCCGACCAAACCAAACGGATCCCTAACCCTACTCGGTGAAACACACACAACCAAAACGGTCTTTGCGGCTGCTGCTACGCCAAACATACCCTTATGTTGTTCACAGCCAACCAAACACTCCCCTATACGTTTTCTGCTCACCCAAACACTCCTTTATGCGTTTTCTGCTCACCCAAACACTCCCTTATAGTTTTATGTTAAGCCAAACGCACCCTATTCGGTTTTCTGCTAACCCAAACGTACCCCTTACTATTAAACAGCCAACCAAACGCACCCCATGTGCGTTTCTGCCAAACCAAACGCACTCTTGTGCCGTTTATGAAAACCAAACGCACCCTTAGTGCTAAACCCATGTCCAAACGCACCCTTTGTGGTGTTATAAAAACCAAACCCAGATCCAAACGCACCCTTGGTGCGGTTCTAACAACTAAACGCATCCTATGGTAGTGAAACCTAGATCCAAACGCACCCTTGGTGTTGTTTTAAAAACCAACACCACCTATGTTTGTTTATTAAGAAACATCACAAACTCACTTAGGCGGTTAAGCCAAACCAGACGCACCCTTAGGGTGTTTATAACAACAAAAAGCACCCTATGTGGTGTTAGTAACAATCAAACGCACCCTTTTGGTGGTTGACCGAGACCAAACGCACCCTTTTTGGTGGTTTAAGAAAACCCAACGCACCCTATGGTGGTGCGTGGCGTGGTTGTGGTGGTAGTAGCGGTGTAGAGGTGATGATGTGGTGGGGGTGGTGTTCGGTTGGTGGTGTGAGTCGGAGATGGGGTTCGTGGTGGAGATGATGATGTAGCCATGGTGGACGTGGTGATCTTGTTGAGGGTGGCAGTAGGGGTGGCCGGCGGCTGATGCAGGTGGCCGGAAAAGTAGAGAGGAGGAGGAGGGAGGCTAGGGTTATAACATAAATGAAATGAAACCCTAATTCATTTTCTATTTATACTAGAAAGTTTCAAAAAAATGTAGCAAGTCTATTATAGTTTAAGGTTAAAATCATAAATATAAACACAGAGACCCAAAGTGTAACTTTTATAAAATAATGATTCGGGACTCGATTAGGCTAGTTAACGGTTGAATTAAAACACGAAAGTTGCGCCATTCTTTTCCAATTCATTTTTCTCACGAAAACGAGTATTCACTCGAATATTATCTCATAAATGTTTTATAAACTCAATTAAAAATGTTTGTGATTTATTGTGTAGTCATGGGGTAAGTTTCGTCCGTAAAGTGAAACTTTAAGTTAAATGTTCGCGTTTTCAACAAATGTTTTTCAATAAAATGTTAAATAATTTATTAATTATTTTTATTAAATAAATTGTGATAATTAAATATAAATTTAATTTTTTTTTGGTCGGTACGCGTTGTTTTTGTTTCTAAAATTTTGCGAGGCTATTTCAGTCATTTTCTGCTTGTTTCAGGGTCTCGGGCAAAACTTAAAAGTTTTCCGGAATGTCGTTTTACATCAAATTGCTTTAGTGTCCGAGTCGTGAAAATGTGATTTAGCGGGTCGTTTTTGATAAATCAACTTAGGAATAACATATATCTTTTCGTTTTCAAGTCAAATAAGTTAAAAATAAATTTGCCGTGAGAGTATGTATATAAACATATTTATTATTTAATTATGTTCCGAAAAATTACCGGTTACGCGGTAATCGTTTTTATGTGACAATTAAAGGTCAAAAGACAAAAAGTCAAGTCGGACCCGAAAAGTTAAAGGGTAAAATAGTAATTTACAATTCTGAAAATTGCCAGTTGTTACATCGTTTAGTTGTGTATAGGATCTATGTGTGCGGTGTTCCGCTTTTGGTGTGCCTTTGTGTGTTCTTGGTTTGGTGCCTTAGTTATGTCATTCATTGAAATGAGTGGGCTCAATATTTAATATGAATGGGAAAGGATGCGAATATAAGTACTGTGGCCAACGTAATTATAAGCGTGTCACAACTCACTCATACTTGGTATTGTTGTTCACACAAATCGATGTTGACACCGTAGGGTGCTGTTGCGCGTATTCTCTCTCGTCTAGATAATGCCGCCAAGGATGAGAACCCAAAGTGCTGGCCGGCCTGCTGCCGAATCACTTGGAGGGGGAGCAGGTGAACGGGTTAGTAGAGGTGGAAGGGGTAGAAGACCTAAGGAAGGTAATGATGAGCGTGTTGATGAATTGAATGGTCAAGGAAATGGCCTAGGTATAGGAGCTAATGGGAATGTAGGGGGAGCCAATGGGGGTGCACCCGACTTCCCAACGATCATTGCCCAGCAATTGCGAAACCTCTTACCCGCCATGTTGGCCCAGGTTAGTAACCAAGGGAATGTTGGAAATCAGAATGATAATGTGGTTTATGGACGTTCGTGGGAACGTTGGGAACTGTGACAGTGGATGGAGGGAAAAACCGGGTAGGTTGTTCATATAAGGAATTTTTAACGTGTAACCCTAAGGAATATGATGGTAAGGGAGGTGATGTAGCCCTTACTCGTTAGATTGAGAAAATGGAATATGTGCATGATATAAGTGGTTGTAGTATTGACCAAAAGGTAAAATACACTGGCTGTGTTTTTTTTATTTGTGAGTAAGGTCTTTTAAAGTGATGGAACTCTAGATCCGCCCGCTAAGTCGGGAGGAAGTTGCTGTTTGGTAATGTCATGGAATAACTTTAAGTGTATGATGATACAAGAGTTTTGTACCTGGTCTTGAGATGCAAAAGTTAGGAATCTGAGTTGTGGAATCAGTGCCTCATGGGCGGGGTGGCCATGCTGCGTAAACTGTTAGGTTTCAGGAGTTGGCTAGGTTAGATCCACATTTGGGAATCAGGAGTAGGATTGATTGAGAGGGTATGTGTATGCCTTATCCACAAAATCGTGAGATGCCGTCGACGCACGGAGCGATAAGTCTAGGGCAAAAGGCGGTGCAGATTTCTGGTGCATTTGATGATGAGGTAGTTGTTTGTTAGGATGGAACAATTAAGAAGGTTGAGAAGAGAGAAAATGTGGGGAAACCTAGCAAGGATAGGAATGAAAGGGATGATAATAAGAGGACCAGGAATGTGATGCTTTGCTTACTTCTATGAACCTGTAGGGAAGAGAGGGTATACGGGTACGTGGCCCAAAGAGTACCACCTGCTAACTCCTACCATGCACCCGGTGGACCTTGTCGCACATGCTACAACTGTAACAGCCCGGGTCATTTGGCAAAGGATTGTAGAAGTGTGCCAAGGAATGTGAATCCTGCCAATGCTAGAAACCCACCTGTTAGGACATGTTATGAGTGTGGTAGTACCGACCATGTTAGGCCAGCTTGTCCTAGATGGAATAGGGTACAAGGACCGGGAGGAAACCGTCCAAACCAAGTTGTTGCTAATAATGAGGGTCAGGGTCGTGGAATCCAAGGGAGCCAAGCTAGGGGTAGGACATTCATGTTGGGAGAAGAGGAAGCTCGACAGGATCCGAACATTGTGACGGGTACGTTTACTTTGAACACGCACTTTGCACTACTTATTTAACTCTAGGTTGGCCGATATAGTTTTGTTTCCACTACCGTATACCTCTGTTGGGCTTAAAAAGCAGTGACCTTAGGTTTCAAATATGAGATTAAAATAGCTAGCGGGCAGCTAGTAGAGATTGATAAGGTTATTAAGGGTTGCAAACTAGAAGTAGAGGGTCATATCTTTGACATCGACTTAATACCTTTTAGACATGGGAGTTTTGATGTGATTATAGGTATGGACTGGTTGTCTAATTATAAGGCTGAGATAATTTGCCATGAAAAGGTAGTAAGGATACCACTACCGGATGGCAAGGTGCTTATAGTAGCAGGAGAGAGACCGGATGAGAAAGCAAGACTGTTGATAAGCGCTAAGGCTAGTGATAAGAAACAAGAAGAGATTGTTGTGGTTAGAGATTTTTCTAAGGTATTTTCGGATGACCTATCTGGATTACCGCCTATTCAGGAAATTAAATTTTGAATTGAGTTAATCCCTAGAGCAACGCCGGTAGCAAAGTCTCCTTATCGTTTGGCACCTTCTGAATTGGAGGAGTTGTCGGGACAACTCAAGGAACTCCAAGACAAAGGTTTCAATCGACCAAGTTCATCGCCTTGGGGAGCGCCGGTATTGTTCGTTAAGAAGAAGGATGGTTTCCTTTAGGAATGTATTGACTTTAGAGAAATTTTTTTTTTTTTTATATTTTTGTTTTTTTATGTCTTTTTCTTACTCTAAATTCTGAGCCCGTTGTTTTGCTTCTGCCTTTCCGTTAGTGCTCCGATGCTTAACCCGGAAACCGTCAATTCCATATCCTTTGAGACGTAATGATGAAAGGCGCCATGAAAAAAGCTAACGACAAATTGAGAAAATTCTACGTAATATTTAAAGGATTTGCGTTTTGAAATTAGCTACGGATGCTTTGATTCTTATGCCAAAATTTGCCTCGACTCTTAAAGCTTCTTTAATTGGAAACAAGAAAAATTTAGTGAAATGGCTAGAAACTCTATTAAATGACATTGCTCGACGGTCTCCTTAAGAAGTTACTCGAAAAAACTTGGAGACCCTGGGAAAGAAATTTCTCATCCATGTGGATTTTCCCGGAATGGAATGAGTGTCTTAGCCTTTGGCGATTTGGCGCTAGGCATAAATCTCATGCCTCTTATCCGATTGTGGAAAAAACTTTCTCTTCCAGAGCTCACTCCTACTTGTATGACTCTTGAACTTGTAGACCGTTCGATTACCCAACCGATCAGTATCGCCGAAGATGTCTACCTAAAAGTAGGAAAGTTCAAATTCCTGGCCGATTTTGTAGTAGTAGACTTTGTTGCGATCCCGTTGTACCTAATTTCGGGAGATCCTTCTTAAAAATCAGACGTACTTTGATTGATGTTTACGAAGGAGAATTAACTTTTTGTGTTGGAAAAGAAGCCGTAACATTCAATCTTGACCAAACTTCGAGATACTCCTCTAATTACGATGATATGACGGCAAACCGAATCGACGTCATTGAAATGGCTTGTGAGGAGTATTCTCAAGAAGTTCTCGGTTTCTCCGATGTGATCGCAAGTGGCAATCCCACTCCTTATTATGACCCGATCGTTTCTACCTCTTCTCCGACTCTCACTCCCTTCGGGGATAGTGATTTTCTTCTTGAGGAAGTCGATGCTTTCCTCGCTCTTGAAGATGATCCAACTTCACCGGAAGTTGATGACTCTTATTATGACCCGGAGGGGGATATTCTTCTTCTTGAAGCATTTCTCAATGATGATCCATCATTACCCCCTCCCACTCAAGGAAACTATTTGCCTGAAATTCGAAAAGAACTTAAAGTTTGTGAAGCTAAAACTGATAAATCTTCAATTGATGAACCTCCCGAAGTCAAACTCAAGGACTTACCTCCTCATCTCGAATACGCATTTTTGGAAGGTGACAACAAGTTGCCCGTCATAATTGCTAAAGACTTGAGTGTCGAGGAAAAAGCCGCTCTCATAAAGGTTTTGAAGTCACACAAGCGAGCCATCGCTTGGAAAACTTCCGACATCGAGAGGTTATTAACCCGGAAATTTAGTATCAAAGCTTCTTATGATCTCATGGATACAAACTTGTGGTTTCAACACCAAAGACGGGTTAATCAAATATCACGCTGTCATACAAAATGATGTTTCCCCCAAAATCTTTCAACCATAACATCAACTCACTAAAATTTACATCTAAACCAATTACCTCCCCCTTTATTTAAACTATATAATCCCCCATCATCCCTCTAACCAACTATCAATTAACTTTCATTTATACTCAAATCACTCCCACCATCCTTCACCCTCCAACCACTAAATTAAACCCATAATCCCATTCAACTTTTCCCACCCACCCACAAAAACAAAAAACAAAAACACAACCCCCCAACAAACAACCCACCCCCACCCAACCCCACCCCCAAGACCACACAACCACACACCCAACCCACACCAAACCAACCCAACACCACAACCCCCCCCACCACACACAAACCCAACCACCCCCCAACCCAAACCCCACCACCCCCCAACACAACACCATCACTCTAACATACCTCACAACAACCACCATCACCCAACACACAACAATATAAAAAAAAACAACATATATAACACACAACACACATCTATCACCATCTTACACACCCTTCATCTCTATACACCACACCCACATTCTCACAAAACAACACCCCATCACATCTCATCCTACAATCTCACCAACACACTCAACCCAATCACTCACACACTAACACTCAACTCAAAACACACTACACACACAACACCCCACAAACATACCATAATACCCAACAACACCACCAACTACCCACCAACCACCATACACACATACTAAAAACAAATACCATCAATCCACCATACACTCCCATATCATTCCCAATAACCCCTCCTATATATAAACACCCTCAAAACACCAACAATACACACCCTAATACACAAATAAAAAACAACCTCATACAACCCTAAACACACCCACCCCCCCAACCACACCCCCCCCCCCATATATATCTCCCCCACCCCCCACCCCCCAACCCCTCAACCCACCCCCCCACCACCCCCCCACCCACAACTCACCACACCCCCACTCTCATATATCTACCACTCATCAACTAAACTACATCCACATTACATATACTATATCTCACCACACTAGATATACTCAAACACATAACCTGAGATAATATAATGCTCTCACATCACCATCACATAAACCCACACACACACAGATCACATAACACTAAACACTACTCTCATGGATAATACACACAACACAACATCACAGTTCAAACTGTACATCCGAAGATAGATATCCCATAAACCCTCTCCTATATACAACACATCTCAACAATCAAACTACATCTTCAACTTGAGAAAGAGACATCATCCACTCACTCAAAGTGCAACATACTATCAAAAACAAAATGTAATGTTAGTTTAGGTTAACACAGACCTAACTATTATATACCACACAATCAGAATACACCATATAAACCCAGATACATCTACAATACCCACTTCTAATGACATGTCATCAACATACAACCCAAATGCCTAACTACAGCTCAGTAATCACACAAACGACTTAATCACACTGCAGCTACTTACATAGCATCACACTACCTAACCGATACTCGTAGAGATATCTCTTCCTATGAGATATGGAGTGTGTGTGTCTCGCTCTCTCTCGCTCGCAGCGCACCTCATCCTCTCAGAGCTCACTCCATATGTAGAGTGCACTACCCATATCCCACTGCCTGTCCTATCTGTGTCACAGAGAGAGTGTGTGTGTGTGTTTCCATATGTCACCCATTACCACTCTCGCCCCCCCCCAAAAACCTCCTCATAGGTCCCAAACATCCACACTCGCTCGCACTCACGTGTATCCTCCCAACCATTCTATAACTACTACTCAAACTTCTTTTACCCCACAACTCTATCACTAACACTGTACTTATCCATCCCCTCCCTACCCCCCCCCGCCATCACTCCATCTCTATGTACTTACACTCCCTCACATAGATGAGTATATGTATCTATGAGAGATTTAAATAAAATTCCCCTACATTATCAATTGAGCTCGCTCGCTCTCTCTCACTCTCTCGCTGCTTACCATATCATAACACATACTACACCCCACTGTCCTCCTCTCCCCCTAAACACACACTGAGTATTAACCCCCTAAATGATAACATGCGGATCCACAAACACGTGTGTGAATATACGTCTCATCTCCGACATTAGTGTCTCTCTGAATCCCCATGACATCCTGTCTGACGTCTACTAACAATGTGATAATCATTCCACACAAGTGTCTCACCATCTAATCCTATCACTCCAGTATCCACTGTACATAACTATGTGATCCACACTCAATTTTTTTTCTCTAAACCTATGTTAGTCGCCCCCTCCCCTCCCCTCCCTGTGTACCCACTCCAGACGTCCACACTCTTAACTAGAGAATACATTACTTCACTCCATAACTAGTTCCCCCCCTCTTCAAAGTAATTTAGCTCGACACCATACTCGACCATTTTCTAACGTCCCCTCTAAAATCTGTCCACAGAGTATCTTCCCTATAGACGCCTCGCATACCACTTGTGCCTCATAAACTCACTCCTCCCTATATCCTGTCTACAGTACCAGACATCAAAATCTCCACCCTCTTAAGATACTGCTCTATCACCAAAAGACTTGTGAGTGTCAGTTCTCCAACTCAAACTATTGTGTTGTCCACTTCCACAGACTCCTTTAACAACTGCTCTCTATATCTATCCCTGTGCCTCCACAGACCCACACATTTGATTAGCACTCCTCTCCAAATACACCCCAAGTTGTTTGTGTGCCTCCCAATGCACATGTCCCAACTTTCTCTCCTATCACATCAGATAGTTTCTATTTCCAGACTAGTAGTCCAGTGTGCCCCAAGTCAAGTAGTCTGTGTTCCAGAAAGATGTAGATAGTAGAGAGAGACAGTGTGTGTGTGTGTGTATCACATAGAGAACCACTCTGCTACTGACACTATGTTCTCACCTATATAGATGAGAGATGTATAATGATAGTGCTCAAAAGATATAGTAGAGAGAAGAGACTCTCTCTCAGAGAGTTGTTGCTTGTGCACCCTGAACCTACCCCTTACACTCGTCTACAGCTGTTCTCCCCCTATCTCCTGTACAGCATTCGTCTGAGTCTCTCAAACAGACTTCTGCTATGATATATCTAGACAATTGTGTCGCACCTAGAGAGTAGATAGATGTTCCCTATACATCAATCCGTGTGTGTGTGTGTGAGACCCATCTCCTCCATCTCATCTGTCAAAACCTTATCCAACTACACTTGTCAAACCCCTCCCCCACCAAGTATTTCCATGCGCCCCACCCTCAATAAGAACGCAATCCCTGTCCCCCGTGACTTATGAGTACTTACACTCAGACTACCTGTCACAACATCCTTAACTCCATGTCCCCCCCACGATGTCGCACGTAATCATCGTCCACTGCCCCCAGATTCCAAGTGTATTTTCCCCAAGACTGTCTTTATACCTACTGATACCACTCAGCGTCTACTCGCCACCTCGTTGCACACTCTATGTGTCCCATACGCACTCGCAGAGTCATAAGTTATTCCAACTCCATCTATTGATATTCTCAGTAGACAGTATCAGATAAGACCACATAATCAACTACTGTCGCGTCTCACCACCCCGCGACGCTGTCTGTACCTACCATACATGCGTCACTCTGTCTCACCCCCCCGAACTAAAAGCTCCATCTAGCAATATGTACTATCACCTGTGCAACACTCCTATACTACACTCCATCAGTCTCCAAACTGTGTTCCTGTGCTAGAGAAGAACTGTGCGTAACGGTTGTCCCCACTAAACTGTTATCGTTTCAAACTACTCTAGTGCCCTCTACTCTAGTATGTCCCATGATACGTCATCGACTAGAAACCCACTCATAAGTTCCAGCTATAGAAACATACTATTAACAATAGATCAACCCCTGTGATGATGCCACTCAGCATCTACATACGCACCTCACATTGTGTACTAATACACATACGTATACAACAGTATAAAACTTAAGTCTCACATCTACAAATGTTGCGATGAGTCTCCCTCGTACCATATCACACACATCTCATTAGAATAACTTGTCTGCATCCGCCCACCATAACCCACTACAAGGTCCTCACTCTCCTAACACACCCTCCTAACACTATACTCCTTTTCAACATATAATCCTCGTGAAAATCACTAGTGTCCACTAGTCGCCCTCTCTCTCTGTCTCGTTTCTTCCATCCTCTTACAAAAGTTACTGAACCGACAAACACTCAGTAATTGTTCTCTCATTCCATATATAAAGAAAGAGTATAAGAAATATCTCAATGTTATTCGCCAATCCACAAACCCGCCAAGTGTTAAAATCAATAAATATCATAAAATATCATTACCACGTTAAACTAAATAACTCGTCAGATCACACGGACAAATCTATCCACCCTCATTACAACACTAGAAATGTTTTGTTAGTAATTAGTCACTAAAAACTCACAGACGTGCCTAAACTTGACCTCCACCCTGACAAACAACTAGTGTCCGCAGAACCTCAAAATTCTTGCCCCAACCATGCACAACTAGATGTCGCAACCAATAATGCCTGACCTAAATCCACGCGCAAAACAGACCCCAAATCTCTAGAACCACTATATCCGTGATAGAGACTTATCCCCCTACACGTTCTAAGTCCTACCCCCGCCTGTCATTGTCTTCCACACAACATCCGCTCTAACCCTCCACGAAGACGCTGTGCGAGCACCCAAGTATCACGAATCGACCTACATATCGTGCAAAGTAGAATCCGTATCGAGAATAAGTGCATGAATTGTGACTGCCGATGCGCGTCTGCTATAACGAAACTCATAGCCCACTACATAAATCACAACACTACACGTCTCTCTACCCCCCCAATAAAAAACAAACCTAAAACCAATATCACACAATACAAACTATATATATTACCCAAAAATTGTAAAAGAAATCTTGTTAAATACCGTTTATCCACCTATATACACTCTCGTAATTTCCACACTCGAGTCCGCAGTAATGTCAGTAGAGCAGATCTCTTTTGGAGACTACTTCCGCTCTACTGTGCTCTGCAAGCGCTATGACTTCTGACCCAGACACTGCACTCCTCGTGAGCGCAATACCAGTGTCAGACTATTGCTCTCTCCATTCTGGATAAGGCTCGCATCTCTACATGCGCTCTCACAAACTTCCAAATATCTACTATGCTCCCATTCTTAGAAAATATTATTATCAATAAGGTCACTATAGTCTAAAAATGTAGATACTTAAATTAATACGTCCCACCACTAGGGCATTTAATGGAGAATTCACTTTAAAATTCCACAATGAGACATCTAGCTTCCCGTTCAAGTAGCAAAAATTTCTAGACTAGTATACACATGTTATGAGCTCGAGTACTATGTTGTCTCCAAAAAGAATGCTGTCTCTATATTATAATCTCGAAGTTAAAATTAGTCATCAGGTGCGATGTCTCTAATGTCGCGCTCGTGTAAATAACTTGATATTCATACTAATTGTTTTATTCGCTCCTAGATCTAGTTTTGTGTAGTAGATTTGTCTAGTGTGCGCGATGTGTGTGTGTGTTGTGTGTGTGTGGTGCGTGTTAAAGTGTGTGTGATAGAGGGGGTGAAAGAGTAGATAGAGAAACAAGAATCGCAAGATCTCTAGAAAAGCTCGAGCTCTCTCGTTTTTTTAAAATGTGGGCTGAGAGCGTGTAAAGAGTTAGTAGGTATGCGCGTCGCTACAAGATTCACTAGAGCGATTGACACGCGTGGCATGCGCTTAGATCTCTAGTCTGAGTAGAAGCTGAGCATAGCTTAGAGACGAAGTCAAGAGTCAGAGCAGATATTGATAATATCAAGTGAGCGGCTTGGCATCTTGCCGTCTCGACAACGCTGTTGCAGCCTTCTTAAATGTCGAGGGTTTACATGGCATCAATATTAGGTTTAATATTAAGTTTGAATTAATAAATGATTCTTTTTTTGCTAAATTTAATTGCTTGTTGAATTTGATATTCTATTTTAAGTTTTTAAATAAGTTATGTGTATACGGGAAACCTAAGAGTTTATGAAACCTAAGGTCCGTGAGTCCCGATACTAGTCTCTGCCTGGGGTTATTATTTGGTACTGTCAAAAGCCTGTGTCACTTAGCCACAAGGTTGGGAGTTACCGAGACGAAATAGTGCTACATGGGAACTTATATTACCTGTATAAAAGTAAACACACAAAAGCATACAAAAAGAAAATATTTTTAGGGTTTTTTTATAGAAAAATAAATAAAGGATATAAGTGAAGTTTGTATGGAGGAGGGACTCCTCCATACTTAAGTAAAGCACGGGTTGCCTCCCGAGAAGCGCTTAATTTTTAGGAGAGTCGTTAGCTAGACTCTTACTTCTGGAGTTCATTCTTTCAGAAAGAGGGGAGTGACTGCTTCCCTTAGGTCATTATTTTCTTCTTTATGATATAACTTGAGTCGATGGCCATTAACAATAAATGTTTTTCCATCTTTTCCATATAGTTTAACATATCCGGATAGATATTGGTGTTTCACTACGTATGGTCCTAGCCAGCGAGATCTAAGTTTCGGTTATTGCCTTATACAGACAAGAGTTTTCATAGGATTGATGTCTGAGTTCGTCTAATTCGTGTAATTGAAACATTCGTTTTTCACCAGCAGCGATGAGATCTGGGTTATAGTTCTTCAGGGCCCAATATGCACGGTTTTCGATTTCAAATGGTAGGTGACAATTTTTTCCATATATGAGTTTGTATAGTGTTGTATCGGTTGGTGTTTTGTAAGTTGTACGAAAAGCCCACAGAACATCATTGGTATGTGTTTAATTACACATATCTTTGACCATTAAAACCGAACTTAAATGACTAAAAACGTACCAAAAATACATTGTATTTGTATGTTTTGCATTTGTATTATGCAGGTATTGGATATCTAAGAAAAGGACAAAAAAATCGAAGCCAAAACGACAAAACCGAGAACGAGAACTAAAAGAGCGTAAAGAGAAGTCAAAATCAAAGCCAAGTTAAGAAGTCAAAGTCAACCCCGAGAAGTAGATTTAGAAAGAGCATTGAAAACCAAACCCGAAATCCTAAATTGCTAAAAGTGGGCCCACCCGTACCGACCTAGTGGGCCCGAGAAAGCCCACTTATATCTTATAAGCCTTAAGCCTTAATAAAAGCCCAACACCACTTTACTTTTATACCCGGCCCAACAATGAGCCCAACACCTCACCTTTTATAACACCCCGTCAACACCCATTCCCTTTTTAAATTTAACCCCGTTAGTCCTTAAAAGGACTAACGGTGCAAACCCATCCCAAACTCCAAGGACCAAAGATGCATCACCCAAGGACTATAATTGTAATAACAATATACAAGTTGAGGGGTTTGTTTTGCCAAAACCCTAAACTTTCACCCTGCACCAATCAAACAAACAGGACAACCCCTTTTTTTGCTAAACCCCATTTTCACTGTTCACCCTCCATCCCCAAAATTACAGTTACCCTAAGGATTAAACCCACCTTCTAGAAGCCAATAATGATGCAATGAGTGATGTTTTTCTCTGATACGTTGGCAATCCAAAAGCAATCATTGGGGAATGATTGCGTGGCAATAATCAAGGGCTATGATTGATCAAAAGAAGCACACATATGATTTGAAAGGCCAAGATTGATGCTGCTTTTCCTCTCACACAAGAAAAACAAGCCAAGGATCTAGGTCCTTCTATACGGCCTATAAATAGAGGGCCTAACCCTTGTAGTGAGGAGAGTTTTTTTCTAAGTTTTTAGTCTCTTTTAATGTAATTTTTATTTAAGTTTTAAAGCTATTTGTATTTCCTTTC
>BQNB010042942.1:0-45813 GCA_026074375.1 Tanacetum coccineum | reverse complement strand
GAGTGGATTTGTCCAAGGGTTACTTGGGGATTTCCTTAATTTCTCTATAAGTATATTATTTTATATGTATGTAAAACTATCATCACAGGGTCAGAAATTATTTGTACATAGAAGACGCATAAAAAAGTCCCTAAACTATGTTATCTTAAGTAGGAGTGAAACAAGCAGGAGGCAACTAGCATCTTTCATCCTTCAAATAAGCAGATAATCAGAACTAACTTGCCTGGCAACTAAGGAGACAGTTGAAGTGATAAGTGGTAGCCTTTTGTAACACCCCTAAAATCAGGTAGTAGCGGAATGGTAACAATGGGGTGCCGCGTCATAGTACAACAAACAAGATATAGGAAACGACCTCAAAGAGACGTTTTAAATAAGTACATTCGATGCATTATAAAATATCAGAGTTTTCAGCTTTGGTCCCATAGTTTTCAAAATGACATTAAGATTTCAAAAGATAAAAGTTGCATCAAATTTAAGTAAACACAAAATCAATCTTCACGATATCCTTGCGGTTCCTCTCCAATCTTCATACCATAAAACCTGAAATTACATGCTAAAGGTCAACACAAAGGTTGAGTGAATTCATAGGTTTATCAATAGAAAGGTAGACCACAAGATTTAAGTAATAGTAGACTATGTACGTATTCCATAGTCCAAAACGTGTTATTGCACTAAGCTCATGACACTAGGACATTAACAAATGATGATAGAGGAAGTTGGTGTTGCAAGACATCCATGTATTTTTCTCCGAGAGTTGGTGCGGCCAAACACCCAAGTATTATTCTCTCTTAGAGTTGATGTTACAAAACACCCGAGTATTAACATATGATGAGAGAGAGAGAGAAGATGTTTCCAGAACATTAACATGTATTATTAGAGGGAGTTGGTGTTGCTATACATCCAAGTATTATTCTCTTAGAGTTGGTGCGGCCAGACACCTAAGTATTATTCTCTTCGAGTTGATGTTGCAAACACCCTAGTATTATTTCAAAGGTAAATACGTCCGTTTGACATGGCACAAGTTATTAAATACCCGGACGGGGATTGTCAGTCCTAATAAATCTATCCATAACACTCGCGCTTACTACTTTAGCAATTCAGGGTTCATGATAAGTAGGGACTTCACGGCAATACGGTAACTTAGCAATAATATTCAGACAGTAATCTGGATAGCATATACTTTGAAAACACTTTGAAACACTTGTGTCCAATAGTAAAACAAACAATATAATCTCACCCGTAGTGTTTGTAAAACAATCAAGTAGTAAAATGGGGCTATGAACTCACCTTGAGTGAATGGTAATCAACAAAGTATTCACAATAGAAATGCGTCGGGTAAAGGCCGATTGCAACCTTAATATGATGTGTGGTGATGAACAACAAGATCTAAACCCTTGTTTAGCAAACAAACCCTTGCTTGCACAACTTGAAAACCCTAATTTCAAGTAAAACCCTAATCCTTCCTTTTCCTTGCTTAACACTTGTAAAGGCTTAGTCAAGCCTTTAAACCTTCTTAGTATACCTTAGGTATGATGTGAGAACACTTGTATGAGTGGTAAATAAAAATTGTATGGATGGTTTATGTATTTGATTTTGAGCCGTGGGTAATGGAGAGGGAAAATAGAGAGTTTTGTGTTGTTTACACCTTAGGAATGTGTTATGTATGTGTTTCTATCTAGCTAAGGCATTATATACCCTTGTAACTAGTTGTAAATAAGTCTAGGTTCATGCAAGACACAATGAGGGTTTTATGAAAGACTTTGGTCATTTACTATTTGAGTTAATAAGAAAAATGAGCCATGGTTCCTAAAACATGAGAACATCCCATGAAAACAAAGAAAGGTGTTTTGTAAGATATTTTCTTGGTACTCTTAGCTCCATATCCAACCATATAGGCTTATATGTGATGTTATTTTGTAAATTTTGAGTATTGTGTATAATTGTGGGTATTTGTTGAAGCGTAGAAAAGTTTTGGTGGTTCCGAGAATGCTTAAACGTAATTTATCGCGAAACGTAACGTTTTACGTAACCGATAAAAATAAAACATAATAAGTTAATTATTACTTTAGTAATAATAATATAATGATTGTTTGACGTAAACTTTAATTTGTTTGATGCCCGTTTACGTTGATTGGTGATTTTTAGTTTACGCGATTTAACGTAACGATTAAAATTAAAAGCAAACGCGTACGAGAAGAAGAAAAAAAAATAATAAATAGTGAATTAAATAGCGTCGTACATTGATTAAAAATACAGATTGTTACAGTCCTTCCCCGTTAAATGAGCCTTGTCCTCAAGGCTCAAGTTGCGACACTTGATGAAAGTACGGGTTCGGAGAAAAGATGCGGGTATTTCTTCCGGAATTGGTCTTCACGTTCCCAGGTATACTCAGCTCCTTGCCGAGAGTTCCAACGAACTTTGATAATTAGAATGCGGCATTGCTTCAACCGCTTGACTTCACGATCCATAATTTCTACAGGTTCTTCAACGAAGTTGAGTTTATCGTCAATGTGTATTTCCTCCAACGGAATTGCCAACGGTTCGTCAGATAAACACTTTTTTAGGTTGGATACGTGAAATGTATGATGAACCCTGCTCAACTCTTGAGGCATCTCAAGCCTGTAAGCAATGGTTCCAACCTATCTGGGGTTTAGCTTCCCTCATTTGCCAAAGCGCACTACGCCTTTCAAGGGCGAAACCTTAAGTATAACTTGGTTGCCAACTTGAAATTTTAAAGGCTTACGCCTCACCTAGGCGTAACTCTTTTTGGTAAGCAAGTTTGATAGCGAATTGTCCTAGGGCGGCTAGTGATGTGTCTCGGCTTTTTGGCTTAGGATTTGGTATAAGATGACGTGGAGTAAAGGTCTGCTTAGTTGTTATGGTTACCAAAGTAAACGCGTTTCATGAATACGCACACAAAAATAGAAAATTGTTTCTTGACAAGAAGTTTTAAGGTGACTACTCTCAGCATGGGCATGGTCCTTCCTGAATTATACATAGTTGATCAGGTCATGTATAATTGAGGACTAACGATGCATTGCTCATTTTCATCAATTTCATTATTATGCACAAATTAGTATCAACTAAGTTCATATTTCAGTAAAATAGTTCTTATAGAATGATTATGAAAAGGCTCATATTGGCCCTAAGATCTCTATGGTAGCAAGGTAGTCCATAAGATAAAGACGAATTAGTTTATAAGAATTTAGCAAAATGGTTTATAGGGTGGTCACGAAGTGTTGACAAGAACGTGATGATTTATAAAATAGCTTGGATAACATAGCAGGGTGTGGAAATGTATCGATGGAAACGTCATGTCACGCGACTCTATAGAAGTATTAAGATAGCATATTCATGATGTAACGAGATTCAAAAGAGATACTAGTACAATTGCCTTATAGAATACAGTCCTAATATAACTTCGACTTGAGTCTTATATGCAAAGAGAGAGATCTCCTTTAAGCATTATCGTTGGTAGTTGGTGATTTGTCAGCAACATGAGTCTTGCTCCAACAGTCCCTAGTTTGATGCCATATCCTTTTGCAATTCATGTACTTGGGAGGGCACTGACCGTCATGATGTAAATTACATTGATTGCACAGTGGTCGGGTCCTGAGATAACCTTTTCGCTCAGTTGGGGTGACAGCATAGGCTTTAACATTTTCCTGCCTCCTATTTTGCTACTGATGATGGGTATGGTGGTTGTGGCTCTTGTTGTTCCCTTGGTGATCCTCCCACTTTTTCTTATTACTTTTCCCAACCCTTATAGCCTTAGCTTGAATTGCTTGCTCTACTAACTCATGAGCCATATTAATAGCTTCATGAATACTTGCAGGCTTTGAAGAGGTGACATTAGCCTTGACTTTCTCAGGTAGTCCTCGAATGAAACACTCAATCTTCTTCCTCTCAGGTGCAACCAACTCAGGACACATCAATGCTAACTCATGAAACCGATTGTTGTAACCCTCAATGTCATCACTCTTCAATGTGAGAGTCCAAAACTCTTGTTCCATCCTCTGGATTTTAGTCGCTAGGCAGTACTCGGAAGTCATCATGGACTTGAATTCATTCCAAGGAATCCTGTTAGCATTAGCAAGTCCTAAAGTTTGAACATTTCCGTTCCACCAGGTTAGAGCACGACCCTCGAACGTGCACACCGCAAACTTCACTTTGTCATCTTCAGCACACTTACAAATATCAAACACTTGTTCTATCTTTTTTAACCAACGTTTCAGTCCGACTACGCCTTCAGTCCCGTTGAAAGAGTGAGGCTTGCCGTTCGTAAATGTCTTATACGAACATCCTTGCACCTCTGGTGCAACGGTTCCTCTAGTATTTGCTAATCCAGATCCACCAATATTGTTTGAGTCAACTCTAGTCTTTTCATATTCTTCAATAGCTTTGGCCACACGCTTTTCCACTAACCTCTTAACAGATTTCTTCTTAAATCTCCTAGGCGGCATGATTCTGGCCACACAAGTACATCAATCGTTAAGAATTTGTAAAGGTATGCAAAGTTATGGCATATGATGATGGTGGAGAAAAGGAAATAGAAGAATGATATAAAAATCATAAATTAATCAGGATGGTCAATATTTATATAATTGGCCCATAGAAATAGATACTGATATGTCAAAGGATAGACGTAAGTGATCGAATTTAAACCAAGTATTATATATATATAGGATTATATAATGCAATAATGATAATCGGAAAATTAAGTAAGGATCAAGGAATACACGTGCGTGGATATCGGATAAGCGATGAGGGATTCTGCATTTAAAAATGAAAGAAAAGGAAATCTTAAAACTTTTGGGTTATAGACTAGGTTTTGAAAATGACCCAGTTTCCTATAACCTTGGCTATGGTACCAATCTGTAACACCCCCAAAATCAGGTCGCAACGGAATGGTAACAATAGGGTGCTACGTCAAAGTACAATAATCAAGATATAGGAAACGGCCTCAAAAGAGATGTTTTCAGATAAATAACATTCGATGCATTATAAAATATCAGAGTTTTCAGCTTTGGTCCCATAGTTTTCAAATTGACATTAAGATTTCAAAAGATAAAAGTTGCATCAAATTTAAGTAAACACAGAATCCATCTTCACGACATCCCTGCGGTTCCCCTCCAATCTTCATACCTTAAAACCTGAAATTACATGCTAAAGGTCAACACAAAGGTTGAGTGAATTCATAGGTTTATCAGTAGAAAGGTGGACCACAAGATTTAAGTAATAGTAGACTATGTACGTATTCCATAGTCTAAAACATGTATTATTGCACTAAGCTCATGACACTAGGACATTAACAAATGATGATAGAGGAAGTTGGTGTTGCAAGACATCCATGTATTTTTCTTCGAGAGTTGGTGCGGCCAAACACCCAAGTATTATTCTCTCTTAGAGTTGATGTTACAAAACACCCGAGTATTAACATATGATGAGAGAGAGAGAGAAGATATTTCCAGAACATTAACATGTATTATTAGAGGGAGTTGGTGTTGCCATACATCCAAGTATTATTCTCTTAGAGTTGGTGCGGCCAGACACCCAAGTATTATTCTCTTCGAGTTGATGTTGCAAACACCCCAGTATTATTTCAAAGGTAAATGCATCTGTTTGACATGGCACAAGTTATTAAATACTCTGACGGGGATTGTCAGTCCTAATAAATCTATCCATAACACTCGCGCTTACTACTTTAGCAATTAAGGGTTCATGATAAGTAGGGACTTCACGGTAATACGATAACTTAGCAATAATATTCAGACAGTAATCTGGATAGCATACACTTTGAAAACACTTTGAAATACTTGTGTCCAATAGTAAAACAAGCAATGTAATCTCACCCCGTAGTGTTTGTAAAACAATCAAGTAGTAAAATGAGGCTATGAACTCGCCTTGAGTGAATGGTAATCAACAAAGTATTCATAATAGAAATGTGTCGGATAAACGCCGATTGCAACCTTAATATGATGTGTGGTGATGAACAACAAGATCTAAACCCTTGTTTAGCAAACAAACCCTTGCTTGCACAACTTGAAAACCCTAATTTCAAGTAAAACCCTAATCCTTCCTTTTCCTTGCTTAACACTTGTAAAGGCTTAGTCAAGCCTTTAAACCTTCTTAGTATACCTTAGGTATGATGTGAGAACACTTGTATGAGTGGTAAATAAAATTTGTATGGATGGTTTATGTATTTGATTTTGAGCCGTGGGTAATGGAGAGGGAAAAGAGAGAGTTTTGTGTTGTTTACACCTTAGGAATGTCTTATGTATGTGTTTCTATCTAGCTAAGGCATTATATACCCTTGTAACTAGTTGTAAATAAGTCTAGGTTCATGCAAGACACAATGAGGGTTTTATGGAAGACTTTGGTCATTTACTGTTTGAGTTAGTAAGAAAAATGAGCCATGGTTCCTAAAACATGAGAACATCCCATGAAAACAAGGAAAGGTGTTTTGTAAGATAGGAAAGGTGTTTGTAAAATATTTTCTAGGTACTCCTAGCTCCATAATCCGCCATATAGGCTTATAAGTGGATTGTTATATTTATAAATTTTTAGTAATGAGGTAAATTGTGGTATTGTTAAAGCGTAGGGGGTTGAATAGTTTACAGGTTAATTAGCGTTTTAAAATTTTACTTCTAAAATTTGTTAGATCCGAGTATATGTTCAACCAACCAACAATATGAACCAACAATGTATGTATCTACTAGTTATAACTAAACAAACAATAAGTAAGAATCACAACAATATAAAGAGATGAGGGAAGGAACAATCAAACCAAGACACCAAGATTTATAGTGGTTCGGCTACGAAGCTCCTCTTCGCCCTACTCCACTCCCCGAGTATCCTACTCGAGATTTCACTATGTCAACAAGCTCCCTTTAGGCGGAGAAAACCGTTTACACGTCGCTTACGTTGTTTTCCGACACTAAGCTAAATGTCGAGTCCTAATCTTAGCTAGAACCAATCTACCACTTCACAAGTAATACACAATCACAAGATCTACACTATCGGATTTATACACTATCCGATTTACACAATCACACAAGATAATCAAGATAGAGATTTGGTTCTTAGAAGAAAGAAGGAGAAGTCACTAGACTACAACAATTTGTTTCTTGGCGAATACGAATGTTCTTCTCTTGCACTTGATAGAGAGGAGAGGAGAGATGAGAAAGAAGAGATTGGATCACTTGAAACAAGATCAAACAATGTTAGTGATCAAGAGATTTAGTGAGAGAAAGAAGGTTTTTAGAGAGAGAAAGAAGACTAAAAAATTTGTGCAAAGAAGTCTGTTTTTCAGTTGTAAATAGTGCAATATTAATAGGAAGGAAAACCCAACGGTAACTGCTGGCGGTCCCAGATATATCTGGGGGCCGCCAGGCCTATCAGGGGGTCGTCGTAGACTGACGCTCCCTTTTTGTCTTTTAGTGGGGAGTGTTTTATCTCGTATGGAAGGTTCTATTTTGGGGGGAAAATCATATTTGATTTTTTTTGTGTTTAAATAAAACATTTCTTTTATTTAAAAATATTTTGTATATATTTATTTTTGTAAAAATACATTTGTAAAAATGTGATGGCAAAGAAAAAAATTATTTCCTTGATCACTAATTATGTTTAATGATTTGTTTATAAATACTTTAAGTGATTTACATTTGAAATGGAAATTTACGATTAATAATTTGTAAATGGTTATTTTTATCGTAAACATTTTTACATTTTGTTATCTTCAAAACATCGAGAGGTCGAAAAATATAAATAACGTTTTTAGACATTATTTGTATTAACAATGTCTTCTTTTAAATGCACTTGTTTGACTTATTTATACAATTCAAAATCTTATATGTCAGTTTTTTATGTCAGCAAAATTGAACAAACGAACGATTTAAAAGATACATAAACTTGTTCTTTATCAAGAGTTATATCACATGAATTGTTTTTAGTAACTTTTATATTGCTCGCTATTTATTATATATTTCTCTTAAAGTAATTTATTAAATGGATTGTTGCTTACCGGTATATATGAGATTCTCTGAAATACTCTCCAACCTAATGGTATGGTTTAATTATGTGTAATAGACATGTGTGGTATAGTTATAGTTATAGTTATAGTTATATTTGTATATAATGTAATTGTTATTTACTTCTTTCAAATAAAATATTAAGAAAATAAATAATTTGGTCGGACAATAACTATAAGTACACACTAACAATAAACAGAATTTCAGGCTTTTGCTTGTTAATTATTTTTGTACCTATTATACATAATGACAAGTTTTTGTAACCAACTTTTTTATTAATATGATTTTCAATATCTGGTTACTTAAATTCACAAAATACTAAACTTGAATTTGAACGCACATTTTTTTTTTTGAACGGCAACTTTATTAGAAACACTAGCAAGAAGCTAGACAATTACAAAGAAATCAAATATGGGTGTTGAACCCAACTATCCCATCTTAACTTAGAACTACCTCTAGCTTTACACCAACAAAAAGATCGTAAAACAATATCATCGAAAATGGACTCTTTACGAGTAAAATGTGATCATTTACTAGCAAAGAATTCACATGCAGATTCTTTTAAGTCGATGTGACTAACTAGTGTGATAAAGAGATCTGGTTCAAGTTAACTTGACCAAATCGTTTGGAACATGTCAAGATAATAAAAATTAGATTATAAATAAATATGCTTGTGAATCAATCTATCTAGTTGTTCATATTTTGTTGATATAACTAGCTCATTTATTACCTTCAAAGCGAAGGTGTTCACTTTGTTGGGAACATATCGAATCCACCTAGTCTTTAGATCACCTTTCGGAAGTAATCGCGAATCTAAATCCTATCATGTTTCTGACGACAGCCACGGTATTACCACCAGAAATCTGTTCAATGTCCAAGACATGAATCAGGAGACTGAGTAAGCACCACAGGTTAATACACTTTCGCTTAACTCTTCAACTTGAGTGAGTTACAGCCCTCCTCTCGGATTCTACGAAACGAATGTAAAGACTAGGATGCGCAAGTTTTTGACCTACTGTAGAATTGTTGCTGTGTTCGAGAGCATACGCTCTAGGAATCATAACTTAAGCATGCCCCCATCCACACCACACTCAGCCCAAGACGTAAAGTCGAAAGGCCAATCCCAAGAGTTCTTCTTCATAACAAAACAGTGTTAATACCCTTTTCTCAAGCCTCCTAACCTCTTTAATAATATTTATCCAAACATGAATTAGACTCCTTTACCCGAAAATCTCATCAATCTTTCCATTGGCTCGCGTGTATAGTCCTTGATACACGAGACCAAAGCGTAGGCTCATGCTTAAAAAATCTCCAAACCCATTTAAAATATCATCCTCTATTTAAGAGCATAAAGACTTAAAATACCTAGACCACCGTTATCTTTAGGAGCAAGATTTGAACCCACGAAGCTTTTTTACCCGAACTCTCATGACCATTGAAGAATTTACTTCGAAGAGATTCCAGAATTTGAATGACACCTGCAGGAAACTTTAAACATTTGAATGTGAACAAATAGGCACTCTCAATAAAAAAAAAAAAAAGTAACTAAATAAGAAGAAAAATAAAGGAAAAACAAAACGAGCCAAGTACCGATTTGATTAACATGAGCCAGCCTCCAACGATAACATTCTTTCATCTGTCCACATCTTGATAGGCCGTCATCTAAGTTCAATCAATAAATGTCCTTCCAAGATTGCGAATTTATTCATGTCTCCCTCCCACATCAAGAAACCAAAGATATAAAAAAAGAGCTTTAATAAGAACAAGACACCGCATTGGTCGCCCGCCAGAGAGACTTTACCATTATCCACTTCAATGCCCATGATTATGCTTTTGCAATCATATTGATTTTTTAAACCTGAAAACCTTATGACAACAATCAAAGACACAAGGATAAAACAACACTACATATTACTTTCGCTCACATTACACCTATAAAAACCGCACATCCGCATAGAAACATGAGCGAACGATTAACCAAACCACCTACAATCGAAACCATGGAACATACCCGCATCAACACGTCTTTCAAATGAAATATGGGAGACTTCTTCTGATTAAATAAGAAAAAAAAAGGAAGAATAACGGAATCACCTATGTTTAAAGACCATCTACCAAATTGAAACTCTCGTTGGACTACACATTGAATAATGAACAGCGACCCTTTCGAAAATGAAGACAACATAGAATCCATTTTCTCCATTTATCCCAAACCCAAACTGAGCTAAAACATCAACTCCAAAGAAAAATCCCACCTTTACTCGAGTCATATGCTTCTTTTTTCAAAGTCCCACTTATGAAAAGAAGAGTTTTGACTTATTTTCTTCTTCTACACCAAGACAATGAACTTCATTTAAACATAAAAGGCCCATCAAAATTTGCCTATCTTTAATGAAAACCCGATGAACCTCATTAATAATTCCCCCCAAGACATCAACAAGACGATTAGTTAAAATCTTAGCAAGATTTTAAATATGCACCAACAGAGGCTACATCGTCTAAAATCCTTAACAAGAATTAGCACCTGCACGTATTCGGATTAAGGCAAATAGAAAGAAGAATTACACCCTTGGGAAAACATCAAAAACTTTAAAAAAAATACCTCACCGCCTTCAACAACATCCCTCACCTACAAAGATGCCAAAAGTGTCTGGAAAAAAACCAAACGTGAATCCATCACGGACCACCGGCTTTGTCGTACCAACATTCCCAAACCGATTTCTTAAATTCCTCATTAAAACCTCCTCACCATATGATCACTTTGCTCATCGAGAACATCTGATATAGGAAATCAAGACAAATAAACAGTATGTCCACAGTCTTGCATGATGTCGCGATTGAAACCAATTGCTCCTTTGTTCATACGCTTGTAACACGGCCAAAAGAAGATTCTAAATTAAAAAACGGTGGCGGGACGTTGACCTTTTATGGATAAACTCTTACGGACAACATGGAGGTCTTAATCGATAATGTAAACTACCGAAGAAAATAAAAGCATGTTCCAACAGGTATTCTTATTTTGTGATGTGGTGGCTCTCCATGGAATTTTCGTAAAGACGATGCGTTCGAGGCCAAGCCCAAATCTACAGCGAGACGTTTTTTGATGAGATTATTTTGTCAGTACCTTAATACTGGTGTCGTAGAGTAGATGCAATACTTTGCTTTTAGCTGGGCGCCACGCACACCCCCCGATATGGTATAAATAAAAACCCGTCTCTTATTTCTTTGTAATTTCTAGCTCCTTGCTAGTTTTTCTTAATAAAAGTCGCCGTTCCAAAAAAAAAATAACTAGCTCATTTACAAACCATTCGCATTCGAGTTACATGACTCATGCTTGAATTGGTTTATACGAACCTTTTTTTTGAACGGCTGGTTTATACGAACCTAATAATGCAAAATGTCACCTCAACTGAAAATTCAAGGTCTTGGCCACAAGACCAAAAAGGAGTGGATAAAGACGTTGACTAATTCATTCAAACTTAATTTTTTAGCGATCCAATATTCATTCACATTCTTAGGTTATATAGTTGATATAAAACAAAAGAAGTTACTTTGGTTTTGGGCTTGTGACCTAAGAGTTCTTTGGTTAAGGTTTTCTATGCATTTTCTAATGGATGGTTCCTAGATTCCTTATATTAAGACTATTTCATACAACTCTAAGTTTCATCCTCAATGTCATTTTCTAAGATTTATTTTTCGGCAACTTTAATTGCTTCTTCTTCATCTAAGTCATCATCCACCAAGGGTGATGTCTTAGAGGGTGGAGGAGTTTCATCGAATGTCACGTTGAGTGATTCTTCAATTTTCCTAGTGTGTTTATTAAGGATGATGTAGGCTTTACTATTTTGGGAGTAACCTAAAAAGACACCTTCGTATGACTTTGGGTCAAACTTAGTGAGGTGGTATTTAGTGTTTAAAATGAAGCACTTGCTTCCAAGCACTCTAAAATAATCAAAAGTAGGTTTCCTACCTCTCAGGAGTTCATAAGGTGTTTTACCCAGGATGGCTCTAATTATGATTCGGTTGAGAATGTATGCTAAAGTATCTACGGCGTTACACCAAAAATTTTGAGGTAAAGATTGTTCATTCAACATTATTCTACTCATTTCTTGTAAAGTCTTATTTTTCCTTTCTACCACGCCATTTGATTGTGGGACGTGCGTTTAAAAAACTCTCCAAATTGCCTTCATTATCAAAATTCTTTACCGTGGTCCGGTTTTTATTGACCACTATTGTAAATCTAATTGGTTTTGATTTTTATTACTAAATATTTCGAATTTGATCGAAGGCTTCGGTTTTTTCTTTAAGGAATCTAATCCAAGGTATACCTAGAGTAGTCATTACTATGACGAAGGTGTTTGCAACCTTTACCCTCCGTTAACTCCGTACGACGGATGTGACGAAGAGATCCATATGATGGAGTTCTAAGCAATCTAGTTGTCGAGACTATATTCTTAGCTTTGTGTACTTAACGTGAGCTTGTTTCTAATTTTGCAAGCAAAAATCACAGAAGTGTGATCAAACTTAAGCTTAGGTAAGTTTATAACTAATTACTTAGATGGTTACGATTGAATGAGTTGCCATTTTAGCGTGACCTTTGTCTACTATTGCACTACGTGGAATTTTTACATCAATCGTTTCTGCAAGGACTAAATTTTATATTTTGGCTTTATTTCCTTAATTTTCATCATATATAAGCCTTTTTCCTAATAACTCTACCTATTAAACTTACAATATTAGTGATTTCACTATCATGTCTCAAGAAAAAAAGTTAATCTACACATATTATCACATATTTGGCTCTACCTTAGCAAGTTAAATCTTAAGTTATCTACATGTTCTACATTATCTATTTTGAGAGAGTCATTTGAAATCGTACATTTGCTAATGATGTTACCGCGAAGATTACTACCAAAAATAACATTACCTCCGTTATATGCCTTGTAGCTTGAGAAGAGCTTTCAGTTACCCGTCATGTGTTTAGAGCATCTGCTATCCTTTATCCACTCATCCGGTTCCATGTCGACACCAAGGTATATCTTTTTATATAAGACAATAACTCAAACATTTGGTCCCCAATATCTCATGGGTCCAAAGTTGTTAGTGCTAAACATCCCTTGCATTTCATGCAATTGGTTGGAATGTGGAAATGGAAGACACATTTCCCATGACATGTAACTTTGACATTAGAAATTGTTCCAAGTTACGAGAAAGCCATGAGGTTGGTTTTGTCGGCCAACGTTCCTTTTTGGTAGCGGTGTCTTAGGACGAGGATAATTATTATTGCCTCTTCTAGGTGGTGGAGTTTTTGATCTAAAGTTTGGTTTTGAAAATCCAACTCCGGGTTTTAACGATGGCTTGTAAAATCGTTTAACTTCCTTATCACTAGCAACTAGAACTTTAACGTTGTTTACCATTGTTTTGGTCTAGGACCCAGAATAGATTTTTGAAAAGAAACAGATTTCTCAGAACCTGGCGAATAGACTGGCGGTCCCATAATTGCTTTGGGGGCCGCCTCTGCTATATGGGGGCCACCCTTATTTAAGGGACTTTCACTAGGGGACGTTTCTTTTTGAGATTTCACAAATTTTATTTTCTTACTTCCACTAGTTGATGCTTCAAGTTAATTGAATTCCAAACCTAATTTATCTCCGGAGGGTTTTTGATTACTTAACATTTCATTTAAGCAATGTGTATCCTTTTTAAATTTTGTTAGTTTAATAGCTTCCTCTTTAAGTTTTTCATTTTTAATTCTAATCAATTGACATTTTGTACATTCGAGATCAACTCCCTTGTTTTTCTCGATTATGGACAATTTTTCTTTTAGTTTACTAAGCTCATTTTCTAAGCTATTTCTAACGGCTTTTAATCTTTTGTTCTTTGTGATTATTTTTAGACTCATTTTGCATAGTTTGTCATATTCATTATCTATAGCTAAATCATCTATTAATGAGTTTTCATCACTAAAGTATGAGGAATCGGAGCATACCTCATTTGCTGCTTGAGCTACGAGACACGTCTCGTCTTTGGCCTTCTCATCATCTTCTTCACCGCTATCACTCCAAGAACCTTCGACGAATGCTCTTTGGTTCTTGTCTTTCGATGGTTTTGGACATTCACCAATAAGATGATTTAGATCACCGCATCTAAAATATTTTCTATCATTTATTTTATTCTTGTCATCTCGGCTTCTTTGGAATGTTTTTTGTCGTTCCGAGGTTGTATTATCTTGTGTTATTGATCTAATAAGTAACACGCCCCGGATCCTTATTCCGCTGCGACCCATTTTGGGGGTGTTACACTTCATCACTAGATTCCTTCTTAGCCTTTAAAGCAAGAGATTTTCTTTCTCCCTTAGCTTTGACTATTTCAAAATCTTTCTTGATGATCACTTCGTGAACTTTAAGATTTCCGATGAGTTCATCAAGTGACAGTGATGTTAAGTCTTTCAACTCTTCAATCGCCGTGACCTTTGCTCTCCATTTAGGATGTAGAGCCCTAAGAAACTTCCTAACATAATTCTTGCTAGAATAACCTTCATCAAGAGCTTTTAGACTATTAATGATAGTATTAAATCTAGCAAAAGCACTATCTATAGATTCGTCTTTCGAAATGACAAATTGTTCATATTGTTGTACCAAAAGGTCGATCTTGTTATCTTTGACTTGGTTATTACTTTGATGGGTGATTAACAAAGTTTTCCAAATTTCTTTTTCCGTATTACACATGAAAATTCTTTCATATTCTTTTCTTGGCAAAGCATTGTAAATAACCATTTTGGCTTCGTTATTTTTCGCAAGCCTCTTTTTAAGATCATCACTTTGTTTTTTAAAATGGATAACCTCATCTAATTTGATTTCCAGATTATGTTGAATAGGTTGAAAATCACCGTTAGTAATAACATGCCAAAGATCAAGATATTTTGATTTAACATATGTTTTGAATCTATTTTTCCAATAAATAAAACTATCACTTTCAAAAAGTGATGTCTTTATATGGATTGCCCTTCTAGATATTTGTAGGAATCCATATATCGACCCAAGCTTTAAAATACAGTATATTTTAAAAATCTTAAGTAACCTGGCTCTGATACCAATTGTGGAAACTAGATGGAAAGGGGGGTTAAATAGTTTACAGTCTAATTTGCGTTTTAAAATTTTACTTTTAAAATTTGTTAGATCCTAATATATGTTCAACCAACCAATAATATGAACCAACAATGTATGTATCTACTAGTTATAACTAAACAAACAATAAAAAAAATCACAACAATATAAAGAGATGAGGGAAGGAACAACCAAACCAAGACACCAAGATTTATAGTGGTTCGGCTACGAGTCTCCTCTTCGCCCTACTACACGCCCCGAGTATCCGACTCGAGATTTCACTATGTCAACAAGCTCCCTTTAGACGGAGAAAACCGTTTACACGTCGCTTACGTTGTTTTTCGACACTAAGCTAACTGTCGAGTCCTAATCTTAGCTAGAACCAATCTACCACTTTACAAGTAATACACAATCACAAGATCTACACAATCTGATTTACACAATCACGCAAGATAATCAAGATAGAGATTTGGTTCTTAGAAGAAAGAAGGAGAAGTCACTAGACTACAACAATTCATTTCTTGGCGAATACGAATGTTCTTCTCTTACACTTGATAGAGAGGAGATGAGAAAGAAGAGATTGGATCACTTGAAACAAGATCAAACAATGTTAGTGATCAAGAGATTTAGTGAGAGAAAAAAGATTTTTAGAGAGAGAAAGAAGACTAAAAAAATTCGTGCAAAGAGGTCTGTTTTTCAGCTGGAAATAGTGCAGTATTTATAGGCAGGAAAACCCAACGATAACTGTTGACGGTCCTGGCGATCCCAGATATATCTGGGGGCCGCTATGCCTATCAGGGGTAGACTGACGCTCCCTTTTTTGTCTTTTAGTAGGGAAGGTTTTATCTGGTATGGAAGGTTCCATTTTGGAGGAAAACCATATTTGAATTTTTGTGTTTAAATAAAACATCTCTTTTATTTAAAAAATAATTTGTATATATTTATTTTTGTAAAAATACATTTGTAAAAATGTGATGGTAAAGAAAAAAATTATTTCCATGATCACTAATTATGTTTAATGATTTGTTTATATATACTTTAAGTGATTTACATTTGAAATGAAAATTTACGATTAATAATTTGTAAATGGTTATTTTTATCGTAAACGTTTTTACATTTTGTTATCTTCAAAACATTGAGAGGTCAAAAAATATAAATAACGTTTTTAGACATTATTTGTATTAACAATGTCTTCTTTTAAATGCACTTGTTTGACTTATTTATACAATTCAAAATCTTATATGTCAGTTTTTTATGTCAGCAAAATTGAACAAACGAACGATTTAAAAGATACATAAACTTATTGTTTATCAAGAGTTATATCACATGAATTGTTTTTAGTAACTTTTATATTGCTCGTTATTTATTATATATTTCTCTTAAAGTAATTTATTAAATGGATTGTTGCTTACCGGTATATACGAGATTCTCTGAAATACTCTCCAACCTAATGGTATGGTTTAATTATGTGTAACAGACATGTGTGGTATAGTTATATTTGTATATAATGTAATTGTTATTTACTTCTTTCAAATAAAATATTAAGAAAATAAATAATTTGGTTGGACAATAACTTTAAGTACACACTAACAATAAACAGAATTTCAGGCTTTTGCTTGTTAATTATTTTTGTACCTGTTATACATAATGATAAGTTTTTGTAACCAACTTTTTTATTAATATGATTTTCAATATCTGGTTACTTAAATTCACAAAATACTAAACTTGAATTTGAATGCACATAAAATGTGATCATTTACTAGCAAAGAATTCACATGCAGATTCTTTTAAGTCGATGTGACTAACTAGTGTGATAAAGAGATCTGGTTCAAGTTAACTTGACCAAATCGTTTGGAACATGTCAAGATAATAAAAATTAGATTAAAAATAAATATGATTGTGAATCAATCTATCTAGTTGTTCATATTTTGTTGATATAACTAGCTCATTTACAAACCATTCGTTTATTTCCTTGTAATTGTTTTCTAGCTCCTTGCTAGTTTAATAAATTTTTGCCGTTCAAAAAAAAAACTGAAAATTAAAATGACCATGATTAGTCACACTTCGCAAAACATATCTCCCAAATGCTACGAGAAATCTAGTTAATAACAAATACGTATTGTAGTAAAACAATAATCCTTAATCACTAATTTATACTTTTAATAAACTTAGTGTAATTGTTATTTATTTTTCTCAAAGTAAGAATATGAAAATAAATATTTTCGGTGGACATATAGCATTAAGGGGATGTTTGCTTCACAATATGTTTTAAAAAGAATTGTAATATGTCAATGAAATTGTAATTTGAATGAATTGTAATTCAAAAAGTTAGAATTGTAATGTGTTGTAAATAACACTAAATGAATAGTAATAATAATTTATAAATAATAATAGTAAGTAAAATAAATAATAATTATAATTATAATAATAATAATGATGATAATAAATAAAAAATATTTAAAAATAGTAATAGTAATGATATTAAATATAATTTTTTAAATCTAATAATAATTAAAAATAATATTAATAAATATAATACTAATAATAGTAATACTAATAGTAGTAGTAATAATAATAATAATATTATCTTAAAATGTATTAATCAAATATAACTAAATAATAATAATAACAGTAAATGAATAGTAATAATAATTTATAAATAATAATAGTAAGTAAAATAAATAATAATAATAATAATAATAATAATAATAATAATAATAATAATGATAATAAATAACAAATATTTAAAAATAGTAATAAGTAATGATATTTAATATAATTTTTAAAATCTAATAATAATTAAATATAATATTAATAAATATAATATTAATAATAGTAATACTAATAGTAGTAGTAATAATAATAATAACAATATCTTAAAATGTATTAATCAAAATTAAATTTTAATATAAATTATTAATTCAAATGTAGTAAATATATAATATAAAAATAATTATGTTTATTATTAGTATTATTAATGTAATATTTATATTATATAATAATTATAATGTAATAATAAAACAATAATAATAATAATAATAATAATAATATGAATAATAATAATAATAATAATAATAATAATAATAATAGGTGGGTTTTTGCTTTTATACAGCGGGTGTTCGAGGTCTGCGGGTTTTGTTATAATTTGTGAGTAGTCCTGTCGTGTTCTATCCTTGTTGGCTCTATAGCATATGTGGTTTTGGGCTTGGTTCAGAGAAGTTGTGCTTTTCGGACAGGGGGTCGTCGGTAAGGTTCTCAGACAGCTACAAGTTCCCCATTTAGGTCTCTTTTTTGTCTGTTGGCTATTGTTTGGTTACAAGTTCCCGGTTTATCTCCTTACCTCCTATTGAGTTGCGTTGCTGCTGGTTTTGTCAATAGCAGGTGGTCGCTTCGGGTCTTATCTGTTCTGTGGCTTCTTTTCGTCTGTGATGTGATCGATCCCCCATAACAACAACAACAACAACAAAACAAAGTGTTTTTGTGCGCTGCTGTTCATAGGTTCTTCTATGGCTATTATGAGATTCCATTGCCCTTTCGTGGGTCTTAGTGGGTGTCATGATGGTGGTGGTAACGGGCTTACTAAGACTTCTTTGATCACACATCTTCGTGATAGACATTGTAATGGTGATGCACAAGCTACAACTAAACATGCTCTTCTCACGGATTTGGTTGTTTTTGAGAAGGCGGAGGGTAACTCTTAAACGAATAGGTATTTGGTTATGTGGTGTTTGCTTCAAAACTCACATTTTACGTGCTAAATGTCGTCATGGGGCCGATTTTGTGTCACCTCCTGATATTGGTGACAGTTTTGTTCGTTTTGTGCTCTATGACCTTACAAAGCCACTTGTTCCCTCTTGTTCTCAGCTTGATCTTGTTGATAGATTGTTGCATGACCAACATGATGGTTTTACCTTGTCTCTTCTTGATAGTTTTTTTTCAAAGGGGTTGCGTACGGTCAAATCCATCCCTCTCAAGTGTCGTTTGGGTTTCTCTCGGGTCTTGAAAGGAGCACTTGATAAGGTGATTTGCAAACCTGATGATATTTCTTGTTGGGTTTGTTTGTTAGTCTTGCCTCTCTATCTCCTTAAAACCTTTTATCCCGGGGAGTAATTTGGAGTTCAAGTCAGCTAACAAACGTCAACGCCAGAAAGAAAGTATCACCAATGCCATCCGATCTTGGGGTGTGCCTTGTGGTAGTTGGCAGCTTGTGAGGGAGACCTTAATTGAATCTGCTTCTCCTATGTTAGATTTGGATGAGGAAAACCTTGATTTGAGTGAGCAAAATCTCAAGCAGTGTAAGAGGAAGATTTGTGACAGCCATTATACTGCAGTAGTAAGAGTTCTTTCATCTTCTGGTGTTGCCCCTTATAACGATGCTATTCTCCAGTAATTAAAGGCTAAACACCCTTTCAAGTCTGCTCCATCCTTGCCAGATATACCTATTGATCATCACTAACTCATTGCTTCACAGGATGTGGTTCTGGACAGGATCAAGAGTTTCCCCCGGGGTACGTCTTGTGGACGTGATGGATTGCGTGCCCAACACCTTATGGACTGCTTAAGTGGAGCGGTTGTTGCTATTTCTGATGAGCTGGTCTCCTCTATCACCCAAGTGGTGAATCTATTTCTTGAGGGGAAATGCCCTATGATGCTTGGTGAATATATTGCTAGTGCCCCTCTTACACCGCTTATTAAGCCAGGTGGTGGTATTCGTCCTATAGTTGTTGGTACTGTCTGGAGGCGTCTGGTCTCCAAGGTTAGTGCTACTATAATTGGTCATTCCTTAGATGGTTATTTGGATGGTCTACAGTTTGGTGTTGGGGGTTCCCGGAGGGGGTAAGGCCATTATTTATGCTGTTAATCGTTTGGTTGAGGATCGTGAGGATGATGTTGGTATTTCGATGCTATTGGTGGACTTTCAAAATGCCTTCAATCTGGTAGATCGAACAGTTATGTTAGAGGAAGTCCGTCTGTGGTGCCCCGCTATCTCTCGTTGGGTAGAATTCTGCTACTCTAGCCCTGCCAGATTGTACTAAGGAGAACACTTTTTGTGGTCATGCCAAGGGGTGCAACAGGGTGATCCTCTTAGCCCTCTTTTGTTTTACTTAGTGCTACATCCCTTGATTTGTAAGATCAGAGACTCTTTTAATCTTTGTCTGCAGGTTTGGTATCTCGACGATGGCACTATTGTTGGGGATACGTTGGTTGTAGGTAAGGTTCTATAATTAATTACGGAGGATGGTCCGCGTTGTGGCTTGCACCTTAACGTTGACAAAACTGAGCTGTTCTAGGAAGACCCTAGGAGCAGGTTGGAAGGTGTTTTCCCACCTAATATTTCCCGGCCTTTGCATGGGGTTAAGTTATTGGGTGGGCCCGTTAGTGTGGACGCTGATTTTAGTAGTGCGCTTGTCATGAAGAGAGTATCTAAGACAATTGGGCTCTTGGACACGGTTGCTAAGATTAATGATCCTCAATGTGAGTTGCTGCTTATTCGGGCGTGTGCGGGGATTTCTAAACTATACTTTGCTATGCGCACATGCCCCCCTCATGTCTTTGAGTCGGCTCAACTTTCTTTTGACATGGCTCTTCGTTCTGCCTTAGAGCGTATTGTTACGGCTTCTGGACCGGGGTTTGGCGACTAGCAATGGAGACTAGCCACTTTACCATTCGCGTTTGGGGGGCTTGGTGTTTATTCAGCAGGTGATGTTTTGAATTATGCCTTTATTGCCTCACGTTTGCAGTCTACTGCTTTGCAGACTAAGCTCCTTCGACATGTAGATATAGTAGCTATTGGTTCCACTTTCGATGACGCTTTGTGTATGTTTAACAATGCTATGGGGATTGATTTTCTAAGTAATTCTAGTCAGGTCGCTGCCCCCAAACTAATGAAGAAAATGGCAGACATATACTTCACTCAGGTTACTAAGGATGTCAAATCTTCTTTTTGTTTATCTCCTCGGCAGATGGCCTTGTGGCAATCTCAAAGGGAAGAGCATACTTCGGACTGGCTTCGTGTGGTTCCGATCTCTGGGTTGGGACAGACAATGAACGGTAAAACTTATCGTTGTGTTTTATGTTACCGGTTAGGTGTTCCCTTATTTTCGGTCTCAAAGCCGTGCTCAGCTTGTTCTAAGGTCTTCACGGGGGATGTTTATGGGGACCATGTTGTGTCATGCGCTGGCGTTATTGGTATCAAGCATTGACATAACGCGGTGCGTGATACCTTGGTAGACATTGTTTTCGGTCAGGGATTTCGGCTGGCAAAGAAGTTGACATTGGGCTTGGTGGAGGGTGTGCCAAAGCCTTACGTCCTGCGGATATGTTACTTTATTCGTGGGAGGGAGGGCTCGATGTGTGTGTGGATTTGACAGGGTCATCACCTTTGACACAGACTGGGATGGCTGATTTCGTGCCTGGTCGGGCGGTGATTGATGCTACACAGCGCAAACGGGTTAAGTATATGACTAAATGTGCGGATATTGGATACGGATTTCTCCATTTCTTATTTTCTTCTTTTGGGGAACTTGAGAAAGATGCGGTGACTTTACTAAAGCGGGTCCGGAAGTTTTCCATGGCTCAAGATATTGGGGGCCGTGCTGCTGTTCACATTTTTAATAGGATTGGTTTTTCTATTGCTAACGGAGTGGGAGCCCAGATAGTATATCGGCTTCCCTCCAATTTATTGTAATCTCTATTATTCTAATGAAGTGATGTTTATAAATAATAATAATAATAATAATTAGAGGATGACGCGGTTACTTTGCTGAGCGGATCCGAAAGTTCTCCATGACTCAGGACATTAAGGCACGCACTGCTGTCTATATATTTAATAGGATTAGTTTTGATATTGCTAAATGAGTGGGGGCCCAGATAGTATCTCGGCTTCCTTTTAATTTGTTGTAAATCTCTTAAGTTTATTAATAAAGTGATTTATAATAATAATAATAATAATAATAATAATAATAAAGTTTATTATTAGTAAAGTGGATCCGAAAGTTCTTCATGACTCGAGATATTGGGGCACGTACTATTGCTTATATTTTTAGTAGGATCAGCTTTGCTATAGCTAGAGGAGTGAGAGCGCAGATAGTATCTCAACGTCCCACTAATTTCTTGTAAAATACCATGAATTTCACTATATTGTTCCAAGTATGAATCCATAATAATAATAATAATAATAATAATAAAATATAAATAATGATGAGTTAAAATATATAATACTAAATTACAACGTAATTTAAAACTTTCCATCCAACTTCATATTTCATATGTAATATGAATCCCCTCATTTGATGTAATTGGAATGACTGAATTACAATCACAACGCAAACCAAATAGCCTACGTAATGCAATTTGAATTACTATTCCCTCGATTATGCGGACCAAACAGCCTGCGTAATATACTCATATTACAATTACATCGAATTACACCAGATTACAACGAACCAAACGCCCCGTAAGCACACAACAACAAGAAACAAAATTTGAAGTCTTTAGCTGTTAATTTTTTTGTACCTCTTATACTTAAAGACAAGTTTTTGTAACCAACTTTTTTATTACTATGGTATTCAATATTTAGTTATTTAACTTCACAAAATACCAAACTTGAATTTGAATGCACACAAAATGTGATCATTTACTAGCAAAGGATTTAAATGTCTATTCCTTTAAGGTTGTGTTTGGCAACAATCATTTTAGAGTATTTTAGAGCATTTAGCGTTAAGCATTAAACGTTAATATTTCAACGCTTGTTTGGCAACTAGCATTTAAATGTCCTATTCGTTTCTAAGTTGTGTTTGGCTAACAATACATTATAGAGTATTTTAGAGTATTTTAGAGCATTTAGCGTTAAGCATTAAACGTTAATATTTCAACGCTTGTTTGGCAACTAGCATTTAGCATTTACGATTTGATCAAAATGTTATTTTTTCAAATTGCTCATTCGTATAGCTTATGGAGATATTCAAATTAGCATTATTTTGAATGAGATTTACTATTTGCCTCTATCTAATTAATTAACTGTAGTATGATTATAAGATCTATTTAAAGGAGTTGTTTATGTTTCATTAAGAATGCACTGAGATACTGAATCTCCCTGATTCCGCACATCTAAATGAAATAATCGATCTAGAATAAAGTCTTAATCTCTATTTACCATCTGAATCTGAAATAAGTGGGTTGAGAAATCTGAAATCTAACAAGAAATATAACTAGTTATATTTTTTTTTTTTTTTGTTATTGGTAAAAATGTTTTATATGTAGTTAAACTATAGATTTACAATATAAATATAAAACGATTGTATCGCCACAAAGAACATAAACTTCATTAAAATTTGAAAACAACTTTTATATAATAAAATCCAATTTAAAGGTTTGAATTGAACTTCTTTAAAACGATTAAACTAAAGATTGCGAATTTGAATTGGAGTATGTATGAGTCTTGAAACCCGAGGCCCTTCAATTTGAAGCAAAATATGAGTTTTACACATAATCATATTATAAAACTCTTATCTAATACAAAAACCTAATTAATGAGTTTTATTTATATAACAAAAGACAAAGGTGTGAATACAAGAAAAAAAAAAATCAAGAATGTAAAAAAATAAAAACACAAATCATAACAAAGTAGAAAAAGAATAAAAACTGAGAAAAAGTAAGAAGAAAAAATACATTAAGTAGGTGTTAAACACCCCCATCCACGTCTATTCAGATAAGAGGTTTTATGCCTCTTTACTGCCAGTCTTTAACTGATCAGAAAAATAAACAAACCTCTTAACACAGTTTGTCCTCTTACTTTACTGCCTCTGAATACTTTGAAAAAAATAAAAAAACAGTCTAAATGACCTAAATTGTTCTTGACCGGCGTCTTGCATGAAGTCAGATTTAAGATGTTGTTAAGAAAGGTCATTTCTATTAGTAAAAAACAAACACCTACCTCAAGGCACCTAAGTCATTTATCCATTTATAAATTACTGCTAATAGCTGAATGGCAACCAAACCCATTTTTGTATAACAAACTGAGTTATTGCTACTGCTTACTAGCTCTTACCTACTGTTTACTGCTAACCTTGCTACAACTACATTTCATCAAACCAGTTTCCCTTAAAGGTTCAACGTGGCTAATTTAGTATGTAATACCGACCCACTGACCGTTCAAGTTAGATTTGATCAAACAAGCGTTGATTTACCCGCGCGTTGCAGCGGGAACGTAAATTCTTTTATTTCGCGTAATCGGACCTCTATGTTATAATAGTTATGTTTTTTTTCTTATATGGGCCTTTTAATTTTTAGAGACTATGTATAATAAAAAAAAGGAAAATAAGGTTTCTTATTTTTATCTGGCTACAATACGAATAAACGGTTTTTTTTTTAAATATAAATTATATAGGACATCGAACGTTTTTATATTGAATATTATGTGTTGGGTTTATTTTTCGTTCTCAATGTTTAAAGTGCGTGTTATTTTTTGCGTTAAAATTTTATTTTATTCTTTCCTATTTTTTATTGTGCGGGTATTATTTTTTCGGTCTCACATGTTTAATCGGTTTGTTTTTTACATATGGGCTGTATGTGTGGGCCTATGCGCGGTATTTTTTTTATCTTAATAAGTCAATAATTTTTGTAATTTTTTTTTTCTATTTTGTCCCGAGCTTTTTTTTTACATTGCTTACAAAAAAAAAAGCCAAATTGAGGGTTGCCCAAATTCTGGGAGCCCAAAAGGGCCGAGCACTGTAGCGTGTCGAACAACAAAAACTACGTCGATTTTATTCTACTCAGATGCATTATAATTTTTATTTTTTTTTATTTTGTGCTGTTTTATTTTTTTTCGCGTTTTCGGCCTCAAGTTTAATAGATTGTTTTTTTTTTCTTCTATATGGCATAATTTGAGGGTGTGGCGAGTAAAAGTATAAAAACACACCCACTGTAAATAATAAAAAAAAATAAGAATAAAAAATAAAAAAGAAAAAAAAAAAAAAATTATTCACACCCCACCTTTCAAAAAAAAAAAAAAACACACACTCAAAACCCCACCACCCACACACATGATTTCCCCAAAAATCCAAAAAAACCCCACCCCCCACCCCCCCACAAACCCCCCCCACCCATCTCCAATCAATAAAGGCCTCCATAACCACCAACCACCCACCCCCCACCAACCTCTACCACTCAAACCCACAAACCACCACCATCCACCACCACAACACAAACAACCAGACAACCAACATACAACCACCACACACCCACCACCACCACACCCACCCACCTACATGCAAAAAACAAAACACACCCAAACATTCCTTAACTTAATTGTTTTATTTACACTCTATTTAATTTTTTATTATTCTTTACTATATATACTTTTGCATTTTTGTTTTTGTTTTTTTTTTTTTGTGGTTGGAGAGTTTACTTGGTTGAGAGATTATGTTTTATCTCATTGATTTGTTTTCTTTACTTCTAGCATTTACGATTTGATCAAAATGTTATTTTTTTAAATGCTCTTCATATTAGCTTTGAGATATTAAATTAGCATTTTTGAATGAGATTTACTATAATGCCTCTATCTATTAATTAATGAGTATTGTTTATATGTCTATTTAAGTCATTTATCCATTTATAATTACAGCTAATGCTATGCAACCAAACATTTTTGTATAACAAACTGCTAATGCTACTGCTTACTGCTCTTACTAACTGCTTAGTGCTAACTGCTACAGCTACATTTCATCAAACCTACCCTTAAGTCAACGTGGCTAATTAGTTTGATAAACCGACCCGGTTCAAGTTAATTTGATCAAAATGTTTGGAACATGTCAACGTAATAAAAATTAGATTAAAAGGGCAAAATGCTTATGAGTCTAAACAATTTCCTATCATTGATCTAACTAGCTCGTATACAATCCATTCATGATATCAAATATGATAGGTTTACATGGTCGATTCTCATAACTCAAGCTTGAATTGGCTTATACGAACCTGCTTATACAAATTGTCACCTCAACCTAATATTTAAATGACCCTAATTAGTCACAACTCGCAAGCAGTATCTCCCAATGAAAAAAAATAACTGTATTAGTAGCTTAAACTTTTGCTAAAACTAACTTTAACATAAAAAAATATCTTTTTAAACATAACATCCAAACAACCAACTCTTTTTTGACTTATATATAATTTGATTTAACAACTAAGCTAAAATATACCTACATGGAAGAAAGAAACAATTTTTCAAAATTAGTCCCAATCAATTTTTTCTTCTCTAAATTTTTTGTATGTGTTTTCTTCATTGTTTTTTGGTAAGCAACTTTGTAGGCTGATTCTAGCCAAACCCACCCATATATATCTACCATCCCCTCACAACCCATTTTCTTGATTCTTGAAAAACCCCTTCCTTCTTTCTCTCTCTCTTTAAAAACAAAACAAAAAAAAACTCCTTAAATCTAGTGAGAGAAAATGAAAAGAAGAAGGTTGTCACCAACTTATTCATCTTCATGTTCTTCTTCATCTTCATGCATTAATGAACTTCAATTACCAAAAGCTAAAAAACCCAAAAGACCCAATAATAAGAATAAAGTTAATAATCAAAATGCTGAAACTGCTAGAAGAAGCTCTATTTACAGAGGTGTCACCAGGTACAGTACAATTTTCAGTTTTTATTTGAGATTAGTTGTTTTTTCTCATATTTATAGATACCCTTTTGGTTAAATCTATATAAAGTTTAATTTTTTTGCTCATTTTTGAAATTTGGATTTGGGTACAAAACAGGGGATTTTGGTTAACATGCATTGGATTATTGAACTATACATGATTTTATTTTATAATATTTGAAATTTGTTGGATGCTGTGATCTTAAATAGACCCATTTGGTTAAATTTGTAAATTTTTTGCATTTTTTTTTTGCTGATTTTGAAATTGGGGTTTATGCTCACATGCATTGGAATATCTTTTATTAATTGATTCTTTGTTGTTAAGGATACAATTTTTTATTTATAATAATTTAGTATTAGTATTGTGATTTTAAAGTTTGGAGTTTTTTTTAGTTTATGAAATTGGTTTTGGCTGGAGAACAGGGGACTCATGTTTCTGGTTACATGCATTGGAATATTCATGGTTTATTAATTTTTTTCTTGTAATTTTTATTCAGATTTCATTCAAATAAGTTTAGTATTGTGATTTTGGAATATACCCATTTGGTAAAATATGTAAAATGTATTTTTCTTTTTAATATATTTTAAACATCGTAACAGATTTTAGACTATTTTGCTAGTTTTTAAAATTGAATGCTGGTGTGGAATAGGGGATTTTTTGGTCACATGCACTGGAGTATTTATAGACAAATACAAATATTTTTTTTGTAAAAGATTCAATTTTTATTGAAATTGACCGAGTATAATGCTCATTTATGACACCCATTTATTTAAATTTATCAAAAGTTTTTTTTTTTACTGAATGTAGAAAATTGGTTTTATGATCAACTGAACTTTTCTTGTAAAGAATTTATGCTTTATTTAGTTTATGCTCATTTAAGATACCCCATTGGTGGAATTTTCTATAATTTTTAATTTTTAGTTTTTTTGTTTGGCTAATTTTTTGAAACTGGGGTTTTGGGTTTATAACACAGGATGATTAATTCTTGTTACATGCATTTGAATATTCATAAATTTATGATAGAATTTTTTTTATTTTTTTATTTGGAAATTTCAAATTTTCAACATCCAAATCACCAATTTGTGTTAATTTCCTCAATTAAACTTTGACTACTGAAAAACATAGTGTAAATATTCTGAGTTACATGCATGGCAATGATCAATCTGATCACTAACTTATTGGGCCAGTTTGTTTATGATTTCAAAATATGCTAAAATTTATATAAAATCCATTTAATTTAAAATCTTAAATCTTTTGGCCCCCAAATGCTTACTTTTAGCAGAGTCTATAGATTATGTGCTACACACATGAAATCTATATTGTTATCTATATTGTTATATAAAATATAAGTTGCATGCATGTATATTGGATGAATTTACCAAAATGTTTTATGCTCAATGTTTAACAGGCATCGATGGACCGGACGATTTGAAGCACATTTGTGGGACAAGGGTACATGGAATAGCATCCAAAACAAGAAAGGCAAACAAAGTGAGTACTATTCCTCTCTGTTTTTTATTTTTGAATTTATATAATTTTTAATTAAGTTATTAATTTAATTAAGTGACAGAGATCTGCAATCTATATATCCTGATAATTTAAGTAAATCTATTTAATTATTTTGTTCTGACTCTGTTCTTTTGGTTGTTCTGGTTTTGTGTGATCCCTTGCTCCTGATTTTCCACTATGCTTCTGCCTTTATAGTTTATTTGGGTAAGTATTCTCTCTCATTATATGTTTTTTTTTCTCATTACCTTTTTCACATACTATAATGATTTAGATGCCTTACACGAGTGTTGTTCTGTTATGACAAAAAAATTTCCAATATGACGATCTAGTGAATAGTGATCTACCGTTCTGTGACTTTGTCGTTAGGCTCGTCCCAAGAGTTAGTTTTCTTTGTATGACATTGCCGTCCATAAAATAAATTTGAATAGGCTAGGCATTATGCCATGATCAACAAATTTGAACGATGTACAAAAGAAAATACAACATCTTCTTTTTGTGCCGTCCAAATAAATAAGACTATAAGTCAGCTTTTATTCAATTTCGGAATTTCCTCAACTAATTTTTCATAATTTTGTCTTTCATAAGAAATATCATGATAGTTTACATATCAGACAAGTAGCTAAAGATACTTTTAACAATATATACGTTATATTAAATGTTTTTTTCGATTACTTTTGATGGTTCCATTTTAAGGTCCAGGTGCAACTGCATATAGTAATAACAGCATGATCATTTTGAGCTACCAGAAACAAACTTAATGCTGGGTTTGGGGGACACTGACATTTGAATGTTGTTTTCATGTAGGGGCATATGATAGCGAAGAGGCTGCTGCTCGCACCTATGACCTTGCTGCTCTTAAGTACTGGGGCCCCGACACCACACTCAATTTCGAGGTACTCATAAAAAAGGTTTCGTATTTGACTTTTGGGTAAAAAATATAACCATACAAATTTACGTTCTACACCATTAATTCGTAACAAGATCAGATTATAAATCTAAGATGATAGTAATCCTTCATTATACGATTCTCTCTTTTTGACTTTGTATATATTTATCATTTTTGTATATGTTGCAGATAGATACCTACAAAAAGGATATTGAAGAAATGGAAAAATTGTCCAAGGATGAGTATTTAGCTTCGTTAAGACGCAGAAGTAGTGGATTCTCGAGGGGTGTTTCAAAATACAGAGGAGTAGCAAGGTAAACACGAACTTGCATAATATCAGCATTCAAATACTTTTTTTAATCTCTCAGAATGTGTCAAAGTAATATCCATTATGAAATTCCTATTATTACGACCTTTACCAAATTGAGATTTTTATTCGCTTTGGGCCATGAAATTCGTAGTCAATAGTTATTTCTAATTCATCGCCAATTAGATTGGAGAAGCAAAGAAAACATGTTGAGTGAGTTGTGGGAGTCATATTTTTTGTATGTTACATGTGAATATGTTGATCCAAACATGTGTCTTTATATGCGAAGTTGATTTTGGCATGTGAATTCTTTCTATGATGCTTACTCCATTTCCCAAACCGTCATTATCCGTACGTTAATGTGAGCAATATACTCTTGACTCCGACTTTTACTTTAGTTCACTTTAAATTTAACACTACATAAAAGATGGGTTGTGGGCTACCCAAAACCAAATTGGTGGTCGGTATGATGTGTGTGTGAGATAATGAATTAATCAAGTATATTACTAAGAAGTTATGATAATGACTTGAGCTGTCCTAATGTACGCTTCTTTTTGGCTTGAAGAGTTGGCCATTTTGGACTTATGGTTAATATGCATTAAAATTTTCAACTTATTTCATAGCAAGTTTTTTATGCTTCATAAAGTGCGGGTGTGGTTTTAATGTATTATATCTCTTTCGTATAGGCACCATCACAACGGAAGATGGGAGGCACGGATAGGACGAGTTCTTGGAAACAAATACCTATACTTGGGAACTTACAGTATGTACCATCTCTCACACTTCATTACATTCTGTTCATATTCATGTTTATGTGCTCTTTTATAGTCCTTGTTTCCTTCAAAAAATTCTGATCATCCATGAACTAAATTACTAAATGTTTCAAAAGTTGGTTGTATCACTTTTTGTGTCACCGTCCAAACAAGGGTTGTTAACTGATAAATAAAAGTGTGTAACAAAGTTGTGAATACTAACACCTAGTAGAACATGATTACTCATTGCATTCTAGTGACTTGAGTATTATTCTCACAGTAACTTGTACCAAGTAGAATTATACTGGTAGTTATCTTATAAACTAGTCTTTATGTAATTATAAGGTCAAATGGTCAACAACTGTCCAACCGTAGTTGACATGATTACACAAAATACTTATAAACTTTAGACTAAGAAACTATGGGTCCTAAAGCATTTAAAATAAAATACAACTATCATTATATTGGAACCATTAGTTACTTTATATTTTATGCTATTAGATATTTTCTAAAGGAAACATGTGGAATTATATCAACATCAGCTAAGAATTGCCTTTTAAGAACACAAACGTGTACTTTTGAATGCATACTTTCAAAATTAGTGTGCTCGCCTAGCACAACGCCTATCAATACATATAAGACAACTACTAAGTTGTTGTGTTTTCTTTTTTATATAACTAACACGAAATATGATAATCATGCACCTATACTTTCATATTGTTAAGTTAATCAACATAAAAGTAGATTCAGGATAGGCCTAACATGATTTAATAAAACAAAAGAGTCAATCCTTAAACCATTATTGAAAGTTAGCTACATGTAATCTGATTGAAATTATATACGAGTAATAGATATATTTAACATATATCACTAACTACTAACCAAAGCAAAATATCGAATGCTCCTTCAACTTTTTACTATGAATTTTGGCAACCTCAGCTTGGCCCTGTAGTCTTACAATTATAATACAAATCTTATTTATTCTGATAAAGATAAGTAACTGAATGTGGCAAACTGTAATTATTCATACTTCAAAGGTTATTTCAATAAAGGGAATGTTCTCTGTATTTAGTTGTGTGAGTAATTATGACGTGGCACATGCTGACTTGTTTTTTTGCTGACTTGTTTGATCTCTTTTGATAATTGTGTTTCTAAGGTAAAACATGTACTATGTTCAAAAAAATGATAAAACATGTACTATAATATCCATTAAAGTTACAATTAAAGAAGACAAGGATCATCCCATTTTCTTACACTCATGTACTAAATTGAAATGTTGTCTATGCATCGAGTCCTATGCAGAGTATATGACCCATGTGCCACTTTTCTGGAAATGATCATATTAACATTTCAAAATAAAACTATCAACATATAAGAAAAAAACTACTTCAATTTTTATAAGGATAAACGCTTGTTATATGCAATAAACACCACCAAATAGCCTAGTTATGACACATAACCTCGAGATATTTAGTTCAAACATACAAAGTACATCAGTTTTTGTTTACTTGTCAATTTGTTGTATACTCCAATGTTCAGTTCAAAATGTTTTTTTTTTCTAATGACAGATAAAACATATACAAATGAGATCTTGACTCTGCAATTTGAGATCCCTAGTAGCCGTACTAAACAGACTTTTAATTCCGAATCAAATAGATCCAATCTCGCAAAGAATATACAATTAGTCCTAAAAAGGCGTGCTATATATTTTTAACATTGTTCCAAATCAAATTATATAGTTAAGGACTCTATTCTGTTTAAAAAATGCAATACTTTTAACAGTATGTTTGATTCCTGTTGATGTTTAACTTTTTAATTAAGATAATGTCAAGTTTAAAATATACGAAGTACTGTATCCCTTAAGATATACGAGTATTATAGTATATATATATGATGACATATACAATAAAAGTTTTGTCTTTCTGGTTTATTTTTACTCATTATCTTAAGCTTTCTTCTTTTGAATACATAGTTGATAATTGAATATTTATATTTAGAGAATACAATATATCATTTACTGTACAGAAATACAGTATATACTATATACTACTATAACAAAGAATAAAAGTGACTTTATTAAGTTTAGATCATTTTCTTTCATACTGCAACAGTGCACATGACCTCCCTCTTCCCAAGAAGTATAAAAAGATCATTATATACAATTAGCTACACTAATCTAATATTCTAATCTATCATTATTATTCCTATACCGGTTTATTCTTTTAATCATGGTGTATATTTTTATTAGGATTTTTTTTTTGCTAAGTGACATTATATTGTTACAATAGTTAACATTTTATAGTTCACTTTGTGTAAGCTATGAATGCATGTTCAAATGTAGTACAATAATTGTCACATTTTATACACTAAAAGATAATTATTGTTAATTTTCTTTTAAAGGCACTCAAGAGGAAGCGGCTGCAGCATATGACTTGGCAGCCATTGAGTATCGAGGTGCAAAAGCAGTGACCAATTTTGATATCAGCATCTACGCTGATAGATTAAAGAATGTTGTACCAGAAGCCCAATCTACTCCCGAGGCCACTGAAATTATAGCTTCACCAAAAAACGAGCAAGTCGAAGATGTTCACCATGACATAAAGTGTCAGGCACAACTAGAACAACAAGAGCAACAACTAGAACAAGAACAACAACATGAAACAACATTAGAAGAAATAGAAGATTCGTTAGCCGAGATTCATAACTTGGACTTCGCGCATTCGGCTGAGGAAGAAAACCCGTGGAGCTTGTGCTTGGATTCAAGTTACAATCTCCTTCCGGTACCTCATATTCCTTTTGATAAATCAGGCGAAGTACTTGACTTGTTTGATGATACTGGCTTTGAGGACAACATTGACGGGTTTTTTGACGGGGCATTCTCATACGAGAACGAGTTGGAGAAAGTGGACGCGTTTATCACTTCACCTTCGTCTTCTTCCTCCACAACAACTTCCCTTTCTTGCCCCGTCTCACATTGATGAATGGTAGGTTTAATCCTTTAATTAGGCGTCGTTCCGTGTCTTTGTTTCGATTTTCGTTCTAGTTTATGTTGTTCTTTCTAGTGGACTATAGATGCCATTGAATAGTTTGAGCTTTAATTGTTTCTCTCTATACTTCGTTGGTTCATTATGTACTTTTTCTAACAAAAATAAACACAAATATGGTGCTGTGGTTGGCCGAAGTGGGCTAGGCTGGGCTTGTTGGTTTTGTTAAATGGCTATTGGGCTATACTTTAGTTAATATCGTTATGCTTCTGACTTTCTGAGTTCAGACATTGGGCTAATAACATACTAATGAAATAAACATATTATTAGAGGTGTACAGAAAAACTGGTTCATGAACCGAACCGGGAAAAAAAAACCGAAACCGGTTTCCCTCAAACCGAACCGGCGGTTTGTAACCGGTTTAAAAAGAATCGACAAGACCGGGTTGTAAACCGGTTAAAACCGGTTTTTAACCGAACCGGTTGCATAAAAACCGGTTAAACCGGTTGACTAACCGAACCGATTTTGCATTTTCTATATGAAAAAACCGGTTTATAACCGAACCGGTTTTAGTCAAAACCGGTTCTTTGACTGGTTGACTAAAATCGGTTCGGTTAAAAAAAACAAAAATGTTCACCTCTACATATTATGAGACTATCGAGTTGCTTGTTCAACCGGTTTTTAACCGAACCGGTTGCATAAAAACCGGTTAAACCGGTTGACTAACCCAACCGATTTTGCATTTTCTATATGAAAAAACCGGTTTATAACCGAACCGGTTTTAGTCAAAACCGTTTCATTGAATTTGACTAAAACCGATTTCGTTAACAAACCGCACCGTTCAACGCAACAACTGAGCTAATTTGTTGTCGACAACAACCGGCATTATTCTGCAGCAAGATTCATAAAGTAGTTCTTGGGCTTTGGTCAATGAAGCTCAAAACATATTTTCTAAAACAAATATTCTTCACTCACAGTGTACCCAAATTCAAAACATATTACTCTATATGTCAATCTTCAAATGGTCGGTGCCATGTTGGGCTGCCGTACCATTTGTGGGCTTAATGTGGCATAATACACGTCTTTAAAATGTAACATACTTAAAAGCCCAAAAAAGATATAAACATCAATAAGCTCAAATCGGTGTCATGTTGGGCTGCCGTACCATTTGTGGGCTTAATGTGGCTTGATACACTACTTCAAAATGTAACATATCCAAAAGCCTAAAAAAGATATAAACATCAATAAGCCCAAAATGTGACATACCCAAATCCTCAAATGGTCGGTGCCATGTTGGGCTGCCGTACCATTTGTGGGCTTAATGTGGCTTAATACACTTTTTCAAAATGTAACATGCCCAAAAAAGATATAAACATCAATAAGCCCAAAATGTGACATACCCAAAAGGCTAAAATGAATTACCAACACAAATGAGGAAAAAAACATAACAGAAAAAAAGGGAAAAAAAGGACTAGGAACAAAGTTGGAGTCACAAAAAAATACCGTTCAACCAACACAGCGCGCAAACATATTAGCACCCGCAGCAACGCGCGGGTCACTTTCCAACTCGTTCATACAATACAATTACTATAAACAACTCTAAGGTGTCAAACGAGTTATCGGGTTAGGGCTTAATGGGTATAGTCTATCTGGCTTTGAAAAAAATAAAAAAAATAAAACACTAACTTGCAATCCGACTTAGGTATCGGGTCTATCGAGTTGAGTCTATCGGGTTATCGGGTTAATTTCATCCCACAATTAACTTCTTGTAGCATACTAACTTTATAATTGTATGTATACCATAATCAAGTTGAATTATTGTTACTATTATTATTATTGTTAATATTCTATAATCAATGATATTCTATAATCAATGATTTTATACACAAAAGTTATGTTATCCGTTGAATCAATGCGACAAAAAAATCTCAAAACCATTTTCTTCTTTTCGCCCTAATAAAGGAATACATAAAAACATTGACATTTGGCATTTTAATATCTCTTGGACAGATTATTTGTTAATTGTTAGTTACTAATATCACCAAATTTTTATTATTTGAACTTTTATTATGATTTACGGGAATCAAATGAGTAAACAATACATATATAACAATATAAAACAAAATTACATGTATGCACGACTATTATAACTATTAAAAGATTAAAAAAAAGCAAAAAACAAAAAAAGTTAAACATATAGTTAAAAAATATAAACGCTTAATGTACTTGCCATGATACTGTTTTTTAAACTTTTCTTAAAGTGTAATAGTTATTTGATGCCATGTAGATAAATAATTGATGATGTGGAATAAAAGAGATGGCAAATAATAATTTTTGTTTAAACTTTTACTCAGTTAGAGAGTCAGGTATCATAACTTGGCAACACCAAGTTTTTGCTGCCACGTCAGCGCCACATCAGCATAACACCAACACCAACACCACTCCCCTAATCATAACACCAAATAACACCACTCACCTTTTTATTTTCATAAAACCCCCTAAACAATTATTTCATTCTTTTAACAAACTAACCATTTCATTCATAAAATCCAAATACACATTACAATACTAAAAAACACATTAAAAAAAATACCGAAATTAAAAATAAATAAAAAAAACGCCCCGGCGACTAATCTTCTTCCGATGCTTCTTCAACTTCGCGCCAAATATGGTTCATAAGGTTTTGTTGGAGACTAATATGCGTATCTTTGTCTCTTAATTCTTTTGCTTTACGACGTTGGGTTTGACATCGATCGATCCACACTGTTTGCAGTCACCTTGCAGGATAATTACCACATGTCTTTCCCTCAACAACCGACATATTTTGATCTTCTAAAATCATGTTATGCATTATGATACCAGCATACATGATTCTACGTAATGTGTTGACTTCGTATGCACGGGCCGGTTGTTGAATAAGTCCCCAACGTCCTTGGAGAACACCGAAAAGCGTTCGACATCTTTCCGTGCACTTTCTTGACGCTGTTTAAAGTACGTATGCTTCGGATCAGTTGCAACCGTGAATGATTTGACGAAACTTGCCCACTCCGGGTAAATTCACATCACCATAATACCCATTACGATAACAGAACTCCGTTTTACCACATACAGAAACCACAGCTTAAGTCATCCTAATAGAGTCGTCGAATAACGGAGAATTACCTAAAACATTAATATCGTTAATTCGCACCCGCCATCCCATAGAAACGCTGTCAAAACCACAGATCTATGCGAAGCTACAGCTTCAGCATTAAAGTAGGGTATTTTTTTAATCCCCCTAACCGTATTGACCTTGCCATGAACACTGGACAATTTTTTCATTTCCCATGCATACAAGCCATTCCCGGAAAACCATGAACCATTGTTATGCCTTTTGTTGTATTTTTACAACGTCTTACAGGTGTTTGGCTTTCTAAATACATCGGGCATATACAATTCTAATGAAGCAAACATATTAAAGAAAAATAGAGCATCTCGTGCAGTATGCTCACTCATTTGCAAATATTCATGCAAACGCGACGGGGTGCTGTCGTATGCCATTTGGCGTAAAGGCATTGTGCACTTCATAAAGAGCACTAATACTCATTCGACCCGTACAATCAAGTCGAGATTTGAAGAAATGAAAATGTTGTGGGAGAGGATCGGCCGTATAACTTGAAATGCCATTGACAATTTTTAGAAAAAGTTTACGGCTCATACGAAATCTTCTCCGAAAATAGTATAACGGATACTTACAATGATCATCAAAATAATCAGCACGTAGAACGACTTTCGCATCTTCACGTCACGAAGATCAGTGAACGAGGTCAATCGTGTTGACTTCTTGATGTATATGCCATTCGTGATACTCGACAGCTTTTTGTAAATAGAATGCGTCGGTTTCCTCATCGATATCAAAAACGGTTCGATTTTGATTCATTGTGAAAGAGTTTGTAGTGTTTTTTGTTGTAAATGTATGTTTTTTTTGTGAGAAAATAATATAGAGGTATTGAAGTATTTATAATGAGTTGTGTGAGGGGGGTAAAATGAAATATTTTTTTTAAAAAATATAGCCGTTAGGGGCTGTTTTGTAAATTTTTAATTTTTTTTTTAATAAAACTAGCCGTTAGGGGGTGTTTGGTAACTTTTTAAAAATAAGAGGGAAAATTAAAACTAGTATAAATGATTTTTGTTTTTTTTAAATCAACCCCAACGTGCGTGGGCCGGCCAACGCCGGACCCAACGCCGTTGGGCAACGCCGCCTAGCGGTGTAGTAACGCCGGGCAACGCCGGCCAACGCCGTTGCCGGCGTTACTACACCTAAGCCTCTTACTGTATATCCCACTACTTCACTCCCGGACACTTGAAAGCACACCTAAACCCTAAATTTCAAATCCATCAAATCTGTCAAAATTGGCTTCGATGGTTAAAGCATTTATTATAACAGTTTTTAACTGTACATTGTATTGTAAAACACGTGAAAACTTGTTTAGAGAATCAACACGTGTTTATCTCTTTTGCTTTGATACATTTGGTTTCCTAGCACCGGAAGCAGATGAGTTTTTGACTAGGGTTCAACGGGTTGTGCTAAGTAATTTTTCGACCCCTAAGACACAAAACTTTATTTTTAGTAGGATTGGTTTTGGCATCCAAAAAGGGGTTGCGGCGCAGCTTGTTGCTCGTTTGCCCGCCATCTTATTGTAAACGTTGGTTATATTACTGTAACAAAAAAATATATCAGTAACTAATGATTAAAATAAAATAAAAAAATTGTAATTCTATTAACTATAAATCCTTAATTTGTATTCTCAAACCCTAATTTTGCTGATTCGGTGAAAGATGGTTAATTTAACCATTAACTTTACTTTCTCACTCAACTTTACTTTCTCACTCACTTTGTCACTCGCAGGGTAATTCTCTCTCTCCGTTTTATTACTAGATTTATTTTACCCAAGAAATGCTGAATATCAAACGCTTATTACAAAATCACAAAAAGTAAGCACATTTACTATAATAGAATGTGTTATAGAAGGAAATGGTGTTTGTATCTGCTTTTTTTTTAATTGTAATGATATTACTAGCTGATTTTTTTTATTTTTTTTTTTGCAAAAAATTGAGGTTATTTGTATCAAGTAATTTATTTGAGATTTTAAGCCTTGAAATATGATTTGGGGTTTACGGAGTATTACCTTTGAAAGGCTCATCTAAACGCCTAGTCTCAAAATGGCATAATTAACTGATTTGAGGTTAATTCTCAAATATTAGTTGCTATAGATGTTGTTGCACGAGGCCTAGACGTTCCGTGAAAAAATATTGAAAAATGATAGTAATTGTTTTTCTATGAGCGAGTTCTAATGTTCACATATATACCTACATTAACTCTTGCCGGAGGTCTTTATGGAAGCGGTCCCTTTACCCTCGGGTAGGGGTGTAACCATCTACATCCTACCTCCCCCCATACCTCGCTCTGTTTGGATTGAGTATTGTTGTTGTTGACAATAATTTGGCTAAGCTTATAAAAAATGCTCATGGCTTCAGCATAAATGCATTTTTGCTATTCAAAAAGGTATTTGTGTCAAGCCGTATGTTAGATGTGTTTGACTAAGCTTATTGTATTTTAATAAAACAGTAAGCTAATGCTAAACGGTTTCTAAGCATTGTTAATCTTCAATCAGTTCTTAGACTAATGATTTTTTGAAGCAAAAACACCCTGAAATGAAAGCTAGAACTATTGTTTGTCGTTGAATATAGTCAGTCACTCAGCCTCCATCACTAAAACCATCTTATGTCTTGTTCCCACTTACTTGTAGGAGTATTAGACTTATTATGCTCGACATATTCAATGCGTTTTATTCATCTTATATTGTGTGTAGACTCTAGAGTTAAAGAACATGAGTATACTTGAAATTGAAATGCATTTCATCTGTTGAACTTTGTTTTTATATCGAATTGATTTTTTTGCAGAATCATTGATTTTGGAGTTACCAGCTCAAAGAAGTTCATGGGAATTTCTTTAAGTAAGAATGATCCCAAGGGAGTGGATAAGATCAGCAACCTTCCTTCGAGCATCATAGAAAACATCCTATGTCTTGTACCAATTAAGGAGGCTGTTCGGACAAGTATCCTCTCTAAGGATTGGAGATACAATTGGACCAAAATTACTAAACTTGTTTTTCATCAGAAAGTGTTTGATGAAACTACTGATGAATTTTTTGATGCTATACACCAAGTTTTGTCACGGCACCCAGGTCCAATCTTTGAGTTCAGCCTGTCAATATGGGACAATGAAAAATGTGATAAAATTGACCTAATAATCACTGATTTGGTAAGGAAGCACAGCCATACTGTCAAGAAACTTACCGTTCGCTTGCGTGAATTACCTTACTGTCCATATAAGTTACCCTTATCTATCTCCTTGTTGCATCATTTAACAGACTTGTGTGTCAGTGGTATTTTTTTTCGTGCTCCAAGATTCAGCGGGTTTGGGATTGGTAGCCTTACAAGCTTATACGTTAAGGGTGAAACTATCAAAAAAGAATCACTTCAAGATTTCTTATCGAATTGTCCATTACTTAAACACGTCATACTGGTAAGTTCTTCTTTATAAAATATTGATGATCCTCATGGGTTTTATAAGATTTATGTATATTGTAAACTGCTGTAGGAACCGTATTTTGATGATAGATTCAATGAAGACATCATGATCATTGAGTTATTCGAGTGTTTACCGGTGATTGAATTGTTAAGTATTGATTCTGATTGGCTATGGTTCAAGCGTGACAGGGTACCAGCAAGGCTTCCAACTGCATTCGTACACCTTAAATACTTATGTATAAAAAAGGTGTTGCTTTTTGATGAAACTAGGTCAGAAAATCTTGTTTTTGTTATCAGAAGCTCCCCCAATTTGGAGAATATCAAGATAGAGGTAAATGTCATACATTCATCTTGTATCCTTTCTCATGCCAAAATACACGAACACAAGAAATACCAAAACTTCATGTAGATTACTGATAAAAATTCTTATGAGGGCACAAGACCGGTTGTTCAGATATATGGTTGAAGCATTTGCAGAAATTGGAGATTCAAGGTCTTGCAGCTCGGAATGGTGAGATGGAGTTTGTGAAGGTTATCTTGGCCAAGTCACCTGTGCTCATGAAGGCAAGGATAATCCTTAGCAAATGCATAACTAAGGATGAAGAGTTACAAATAGAAAGACTTCTATTAGGCTCCCCGCGTGTATCACCGTTGGCAGAATTGATTGTTGAGCGTCAAGCTATTTCTATGAGAGCTGTTGGTATTTAGGTTTAAAAATTCAAGTCGGCTTTAAATGTATATGCCTAACTGAAGTTCTCCACCAAACGATCTAGGCCACCAATGACTTATGGAAGTTTAACAGTGATAAATCTACTAATATTACGTTAATAGTTTGTTTACTGTATTGTCTTTGGGTGGTACTCAACTCAAAGTGTGTCTGATTTTAAAATGTCCAAACAAAAATATTGTTGAGACTGTGATATTCTTCTGTATTTTTTGTTGTGTTTGCCTTGATGTGTTATATTCCGGTTTTTATATCTCTCCTTTTGATGATGTGTTATGTTTAACCGAGGTAAATTACATAAGTTTCAATAATGATTATACGTAAAACTAGAAGAAAAAAAAGCAAAAAGAATTGTTTCAACCAAGGCTGTCAAGATCGCGATCCCACCTGGGATCATTTTTGTCTTTGCAAGATCGAGATCGTAAGATCGGATCGAGATCGTAAGATCCTACCAATTTATCATGTATAGTAAGCAACGGATAAACGAGTCAAACTATTTTTATTTCTACTCATCATCAAATATAAATTTATATAATATCCTCTTAAAAATGTCAAAGTTCAAATTTAAAATACCATAGTAAAAGTAAAACACAAAAATATCAAGTTTCAATCGTCACATTCACGATTTAGCGGAATAAATTACATAACATGCGTAATAAACGTCTCAAAACAAAGTACTCCACTAGTATCACTACAATTAAGCTATCTGAATTAAAACTTAAAGGTTAATAGTTAAAAGTTAAAACTATGAAAAGGTAAAAGAAAAAACAACAATTACCTTTAAGAAATTTTTTGCTTAAGGTAACTAGAACATGAGAAGAAGAACCCTAATTTGTTTCATGTAATTTCAATTTGGAGAAAGTAGATAATTAGGTTTATTGATTAGAAAATCTAGGAATGAAACGTCAATACTTGTTACTGAGATCAGCGGACTCGTATTGTTCTTTTTTGGGCCTAAAAAAAGTAATGGGCTAGTAAGTATGTAAGTCAATAAGTTAGTAACTTGGTAATTTGGTAAACTCGTATCGACACGCGATCCTACGATCTTACGCGCGAGTTTACGATCCTACTTGCGATCCTACCTCTGATGCGATCCTACACCGATCCTACACGATTTTATCAGGTGGACACGTAAGATCGTACGATCTTACGTGTAAACTCGCGAGTTTGACAGCCTTGCAGTCAACTATTGCCTATAAAATGACATTTATGACTAATTAGATTACTGTTAAATTTGTATTCGAATGGGTTGAATTCTAAGTAGCATTGCATTAACAAATCGTGATTATTACAGGCGCCATAATTGAGTCATACCAGTTTTGCAACAAATGAAAACATGTTCTTTTACACATCACCTCGCGCAGTCGACGAACTATTATTACAAATCGGAGACAACCTTCTTTTGCTATCTTGAAGCACGTGCATAGAGGTCCCGGATTTGCTATCTGAAGTTTGTGGTACGTCGTGAGTACATGTTGTAATACACATAAGACGGTAAGAACTAACATAATCGAGTACGTACTCAAAACAGCAATATACTTAATTCACCATGCCTTAAAAAGGGATTTTTACTATTTATGGAAAGTGTTTACTAAGATACAAAATTTTGGCCTTTTATTTATAATTATGAGTTAAAATAGCATAAAGAATCGAGTAAAAGCCATGAAACGATAATATCAACTTATGTTACAAAATTAGCTCCAAGACATCATTTTGCACTAAAAAGTCATGTTTTCTTACAAAGACAATGAATTCTGAGCACATACAATAATAGCAGCAATAACAATGTGTTATAACTTTGTCGTTGGCATATTATTTTTGTTGCGGTTGTCGTAAAGGACTTTTACAAGAAGTTTTACAACTCTCTAGGCAGTGTACCTAATCGTTGTAGTGTAGTATAGGCAAGACTCGGGGGTTGTTATCGTTCTCTAGGAGAATAGGTTGGAAAGGCTTGATGGTCTAACAGAATTCTAGAGGTTGAGAAAAGATTATTTTTGTGTTTTTATATTTTATAGGAAAGTAGTAAAATCATATATTTGAGAGGTTTGGTTGGTTTTAGCTATTAAACTAAATAATAATCTAAGCTACTGGTGATAACAATATAATAAAAGATTGTGTTTATTTAATCATGTATTACTCCCTAGATTACTTCTCCTAGTGTTATTGCTTTGTCACACTTGTGATGATCTATGTAATTATTTTCTAAGTCACATAACGAATTAACACGAACTGTCCCGACGCCGTGCATTATAATATTCCCGATAAGGTCAACACACTAAGTTAAGGTATATGAAGACTATTACAAGGCCTCTAAAGTATATTAACATGGCCATTTGAAATATATTAAGAGTGATCAACCCATATAAGGGCAAGGTAAGTATAAGAACTTTACCCGATGGAATCCTTTCTACACAATCAAGTTTTATTCCTATACATATCAATAGCGTATCAGACACAACTGGTTTTTCTAAGTCCGAACATGCAATAGACAGCAGGGGCGAAGAAGCAACACCACTAATATCTACATCCTAGGTTTTATACAATCATAAATAAACACAATAGAAGGTTTAGCCGAGCATGTTAAAAATAAAGCAAGAACAGATAAGAATCACACAACAAGACATATTGAATGATTAAGATAGTCTTACTTGATTAAAAAATGAATTGAAGGAAGTACAATAGGGTTTTGAGGCCCTAAAATCGTCCCTAACAGCTGCTAAACGAACTAGGGTTCGTCCTTTTCTTTTACTCTAAAGTTACACACTTAAAACCCTAAAAACGGATTTGTATATATAGGAAAATCGTTGTGACGGCGTCGCGTTTTAATCGTGACGCCGTCATGAGTAGAATATTCTAGATAATGGGCTGGGCCGTGCATTCTGATGCCGTATTGAGATCTTGTGACGCCTTCTTGGTATGAGTTGTGACGGCGTCACGTGTAATCTGTGACGCCGTCTCCAGCTTCTGAGTAGAAATTCTTGAGAGATGTTGGTGTAGGTCCGTAGTCTTGTCCGTTTCTTCTCTAAATGAGCCAAAGTCACGTGTATTTCCTCCAAATGCCTTCCAAATGCTGAATACCTGAAAAGGAACGATTAAGTACCTATTTTGGGCATAAATGCACAATTTAGGGGGTTAAACGACCCCAAAAAAGTGTATAAAATGACACCTCATCAAATACCCCTACACTTGGGATTTGCTTGTCCTTAAGCAAATAGGTTTTTCTACCTAGACAATAGCAATATGAGGGTTATTTTACCTACTCTTTAAAAGTATTTTACAACACAACCTTTTAGACCTTGTAATTAAAAGCACGGAAAGTATATACTAGCACCTCACATAAGTGTTTGAGATTTTCTCTTTCACTCGGTTGTATAATAAATTATAACATAAGGGGGAAACGAAAAATCAACACTCATTACCTGGCATAGTATATAAATTACCATAGACTTGGTAAATGATCAAACCTCCATCGCTAGGCGCAAGCATTATTCATTACTATCTAAGAGGTTTTTTAAAGGGTTGTGGGGTGTAGGTGTAAGATAACATATAATGGAAACGAAAACGGATGGGATACATTTGGGTGGTGACTTTGGGTGAATTTGGAGTGGAAGGGTTAGCTAATTACTTACACGAATACACGCTGGTTTGGTTGCTAAGCCAAGACTCGGACGAAGATATACAAACTCTACACAACTCTATATCAATCTCTTTCTTTTTCTTTTCTATTTTTTTAATAACATAATACATCATAACTTGGGGTTTATAACACGTACCCCTACACTTGAGCTTTTACATGCTCGCTATTTACAATCTAACTAGTGACCCGATTTGAGGTGGGTCAAAATAACATGGAGATCATCTAACAAATATATGGGGGCATTGACTAAACTTTTCTTCCACGTTCTTCCGCAAAATAAATACTACCATGAATCCCAATCGTCCCAAAACAGTATTTACAAGGATAAGGACTTAGTAACCGTATACTTAAATAATTAACTTAGGTTAAAACATTAATGTACTAAAAATGAGTACATACAAGATGGGCTAAGGCGATTTGGGTGTAACGATTGGTTTAAAGGTGACAATGCTCTTCATTAATAGTTTGGCTTAACCAGAAAATTACGAGAACCGTGAAAAAGGATAGGCTCGGAGGGTTGTACTAGGGGTATTCTGCACTAAAAATTAGTGCATGGCAATGGTGTGGGATATTTATATGATCGAGGAGACCATCATAACTGTCACACCCCGCCTAGGCGGAAACATAAGGCGTAACATCATGGATATCATCACAAGACAATGGTGTCAACAATAGAGAGAACTAAATGAAATAGATAAAGACAATGTGTCATGACAATATATAAGGGAGTCTTGCATTACGATAGCAACGTCATACCATAAGGAAATATACTCCAAAAGTCTAAAGAATCAAATAACAACCAAGTATCAAACAATTCAAATGACATAAATAAAATCTCTAAGAGAATGACTTCGCATGCAAGCCTACGGTCTCACTAGCCACTGTTCCTAACTTCAACATCCTCAAGATGGTTACCTGAAAATGATGCTTAAAACGTCAACACAAAGGTTGGTGAGAGTCATAGGTTTAAGACACGAAAATCAAAGCTTATAAACAATTACTGTGATTAATGCAAACATGGTAGGACAATTACTGTACTATCATACAAGCTAACATGCAAATGTAACCATAACGAGCATGGAAACGGAACGTGTCCCTCGATCCAATAAGTATCAACACTTGGGTAGGAACGTTACCCCCGATCCATTAAAACCATCACTTCACATGGGTAGGAACGTTACCCCTAATCCAATATCACAACAAATGGGTAGGAACGTTACCCCCCGATCCAAATACACATAAGCATTTAACACGTAACATACAATAGCCAAGTAAAGTCCATACACTTTTAAAATAAAAACACATAATCATAGTAATTAGAACATTTCAAATCCATTTGCATCATTTCCATCCCAATTTAAAAGCGATGTGAAAAGAGGGACTATAAAACTCACCTGATGCACAGCTACTTCACAAATCCTTGCAAATTAACTAAACACAAATAAAACACCTATTACACTCGATTAGGCTAAATGCCCAAGTCGATGTAACAATCAATTGATGGACTACTATGTATATAGCATATTTAAAAACCTTTTTACAACACTTCTTAACTTTATTTATAACCTAAATACTCTTAATCATTTTATTCCAATTTTCAGCTTTTGAGCAGAATTTTGTAGTCATTTCATGACCACAAATAAAATACTAAATCACCAAATT